>PNEQ01055959.1:0-22284 GCA_003012365.1 Medauroidea extradentata
TTCCCTAGAAGGGTGAGGGTCAAGTTGTCTCGTCTTCCCTAGAAGGGTGAGGGTCAAGTTGTCTCGTCTTCCCCTAGAAGGGTGAGGGTCAAGTTGTCTCGTCTTCCCTAGAAGGGTGAGGGTCAAGTTGTCTCGTCTTCCCTAGAAGGGTGAGGGTCAAGTTGTCTCTTGTTAAAGTGTTTGAGTAAACATTAGTCTCATGATACAACTAGTCCACACCTAGGTTGATGTGTTTCATCACCTGCCCAATGCCCCAACACAACAACAACTTCACATTCCCTGCCCGTCTGTAAACAGGTACGTGGCTCAAGTCTCTGATTATGTCAGTTTTCAGGAGCACAACTACAACGTAAGACAAGGACTTATACGTATGTTATACCTACAGTATTTATATTTTTGTTTCAGCTTAAGGGAAGGGTATACACAATAAAAATTACTAGTAAATGTATCTGAGTTAAGACAAACGGTAAATCAATCATAAATACAGTACACAATTCAAAAAGCAGCAAATTGAACACTTTAAATGTTTAACCACATTGTTTGTCATAGTCCGAATTTTTTCACGCGTAATTTAATCAAGATAATCCAAGTTAAAGTTGCTAAAAACTTCAAAATGCATGTAGAAGGGACAGCAAGTAGACACCCACACTTGTCAGTAAGCATCGCCACAAAGGTTTATTTGCTTGTACACACTTAAAATAACAAAAATGATAAAAATGCTATTCTCTGTAACAATGACTAAAATATAAGTCATTAAGATTTTAATTAAAAAAAAAACTTTAAATAATTTGTTTCTGATGTTTTTGTGAACTGTAATAGAAAGTTACGTATTTTTTTTGCATGTTTCCTTCAACAGATGCAACACCTTTCGAATCTGAAAATAGAAAAACACTTATTATTTCCTAATGTTACAGGGAAGAATAAGACCATCTTCTTTCTTCAAGAAATATAATTTATTTTCATAGTAAATTATACACATGTTTGTAAAAAAAACTTTATAGCACTGATCATTTTCATTTTTCACAGAAACATTTTTAAATGGGACTTCTATACAGCAATAATTTTTATAAAATATGTTTTACATTTCATCCTGAAGAAATTAAATGGCCTTACTCAAGAACAAACAATACCAAATTACTGTAACAAGCAATACAATTAAGCATCACTAATACAAACCTCATTATACGAAGTTCATATTACTACGAAGAGGTATTATAGCCCCGTATAATATGTTGACAAATTATATGCTAATTTACGTAAATGCTCAATACAAATGTTTCATTATATGTAAAATAATGTCATATCAAACCCCTATATCAAATTAAGTAACTGTAGTGACGGGAATGTTAGAATACATATTACGAATAAACAACGTGAATTTGTTTTTTTTTTTTTTTTTACAAAATCCCTGGTACAGTAATACAAACCTTATTATTATAAACTTCTAAAATTTAGCTAATTTGAAGTTTGTATAAGTTCCACTGCTTTTGCAAGATTGGTGTTTGTAGTTCATTGTATTTAATATTTTAAGAGGGACAGACGTAAAACACGTTATATATCCTTTGTATAACCCTATCATATTTTAAATTTTTTTTTTATGTAATTCAGAGCTAATATCAATAAACTGAGAAATGTAAGAGTAAGGAATGGGAGCATCCCGTTGAGGAGGTTTTTGTTGGGGCACTAATTTCACTGGGATGATAAGTTTTGTTTCTGCTTTGTCATGATCATTCTTTAACACTTTTCCCAAAGTTCTCTGGTTTTGCCTTTCAGTTACCAACCATATCTCATTACTGGAATGTTTCTTGCCTGTATTAACTCTAGAGGACTCATTTTCTACTATCTCTGTTTGAATTACATGAATTTCTTTTGCCCTATCTTTATTAATACTAAAAGTCTGATGTAGTAAGTCTCCGTGCTGTGTGCGTGTTGTCGACAAGTCATTGGGAACTCTACTGGATGTGTTGTTGCAGTCGTTGAAACAGTGGTTCAAGCAGGTGTAATTGCACTGTTTTGCAGCATTTCTCTTGGAACCGCCATACCGAGCTGCATCAATGACTATGGTATCGGCATGGCTGATTAATGTGACAGGTGTGCAGTGATAGTTGTTGATTAGTTTAGAACTGTGTTTCAATGTCGTGTAGCCAGGAACGTGAGGGATGCAGACGATGTTAGCGTCCCTATTATGTTGTCCTGGTTTACGTTCAGACTCAACGCAGTGTACGTCGGTAGTTGTGAAACATTCCCTACGCTCTACTGTTGTGTCGTGAGCATACTTAGTGTTGTGCTGTCCTACGTACTGAAATGTTTCAGTTTTTTTTTTACGCTGGTTCTGTGCAGGCTCCGACTCCAGAGCTGCGATACGTGCCTCGAGACGGTCTCGCTGCTCGTTGTGCTGCTCCTCCAGGATCTTGAACTCCGTCTTTGCTCTCTCCAAAGTGTTTTCCATCCGGTTCAGTTCCTTGTGTAAACACTTCAGCTGGCCATCTTTCTCTCTCAACTCTATTTGCATCTGCAAAACCACAGCAAGTTTTGGTTTTTACATTTAAATAACTAAGATGATTTCAAATGAATATTAAGAACAATTACAAACAAGGAGATGTCACAACACCTACTCTATTTTTTTTTTTAATTGTAGTAGTTGAAGGTCGAAGGTAAGTCACTAACCCCCTCCTCTTGGGTCCCTATACTAGCCTAATTTCCCAGCTAGAAGAATCATTATTTTACATACTTTCCTCTTTTGTTTTTTATGGTGGTCACTGCTATTATGTGTGAGTTTTCTTGGACAATCTGCATTATCCTCCTTCAACAATCAAAGGTTTACAAACCAAGCATCTCTTTTAATCATTTACATCGTGCCACAGCTACCACAGCTATTCTAAAACAATACCCCTGAATTATTTTTGACCTTAAAACTACGGGGCAAAAACCAAACACATGTCATGCTAAAATCACTACTTTACATGAGTAAACATTTTAACAGAAACATGTTTTTTAAATACTAATATTATTAGGTATGAAACTAAAGAAAGATTATTTGTTTATGATAGTTTGTTACGAGGACACAGGCATACAAATAGGAGACTAAAAACCTTATGGTGGAATGAAGAAGAGGAAAGTACAGGAAGAAGTGGGGGGGACTTTCGGGACATTATACTTCTTGTAGTGACCTACCAACTGACCAGATTGCAACATGTTCCAAATTACTTCTGACAATCACTATTTTTATTCTTTCACTGACAAAGTATACTATGCTATACGAAGTAACATTGGAAGCTTTGGGAAGGATATAATTTTTAAAATTAGTTTTCCTTTCATTACAGAATGGTAATTAATTTGATACACTTGCTTGACTGGGAACTTAAAATGTTGAATTTGTATTTTATTAAAGGAAACTTAGTGTCTCGCAATAATAGGTTGGCTGATTAGCTGGGTCACTGTCATTCGATTTTGTTTTCCTTTGTTTCGGCATCTATTTGGACAGGCAAGATCGGGAATGGTTGTAGGTATGAGAAAGCCTCTCGGGCATTGGCTTGTAATTGGCTGGGGTGGGAAAAACTGTGTAGTCACCATGGTCCAGAGCAAAGTTCCCCTCCAACATTCTTGTTAGTGAGAAGACATTGCGATGGTGGGCTGGTCAGTCGCACGTTGCACGGCTGTGAGCCCTGCAAAATATTCTGCTTTTAATGAACTTAAATGCCAAATGTAGCAGAATGTTGAAAGGCACTACTTTGGAACAAAATATTGTGACGCGTAGAAGTTCAAATAAAATATGCAGCAAGCAATGTATTTAAAGAAATGGACAGTGTCACGCCTGTGTCAATTATCTGTTGGTAAAACACAAGTCTTAAATTTTTCCATTACGTTAATAAGAATTTTTAAAAATTTTTATTTAGTAACATTTAATAAGATCTTTCACAACTACTTCATACAAATTTATTCCTAACCCTCTTTCTCCCTACCTTGTTCCCAAGAATATACCAAACTTTGAACTTAGAGTTCTTTATTTGTACACGTACAACAATTTTTCATTTTTTAAAAATATATATTGGGGCTGGGCTGATGTCGATCATGATGACAATAATTGACAGTTTTAACACATTTTCATCAGTACCGATTGGCAAATGATATACTGATCACCAAATGCCTATCATTACACAACAACATAAAATGAATACTGTATTACGCTGAAGTTATACAATTAAAAAATACTTTCAAAATCGTAGGTCAGCCTAAAGTAACACATCAACAACACAAATTTACATTATTAAGGGCGCTGTTCACCTCAGTTTTCAACATCTTTTTATATTTTTATATTTGTACCAGATATTTTTTTTCATATTTTAGACATAAATTATGACTAAATCTTCCTCTTCGAAAATTGTTGTATCTCTCATAGTTTTTGCGTAATGAGTACTAGACGTCAAAATTTGCACTTTACGGTTTTATCTACGCCACTAAAACCAACTGACATACCAAACCGAAAAAATTCACAGTGTATAAGAATGTTGTAGTCTATGATTTGACATATATAAAAACAAAAATAAATACATTTTTGTATTTTTAAAAACAATTTTAAATTTTTAAATTTTCATTTTAAAATTCAGAATTTTTAATTAAACACAAAAATATTTCATTTTTTGTTTTTAGATGTGTAATTTCATAGCCTACAACATTGTTACACACTGTGAATTTTTTTGGTTTGGTAAGTCAGCTTGTTTTAGTGGTGTGCATAAAACCGTAAAGTGCAAATTTTGACGTTTACGACTCATTACGCAAAAACTATGAGAGATACAACAATTTTCGAGGAGGAAGATTTAGTCACAATTTATGTCTAAAATAAGAAAAATTCTATCTGGTACAAATATAAAAATAAAAAAAGATGTAGAAAACTGAGGTGAACCGCACCCTTCATTTGCATATGCCTATTTTAAATCATGCCAAATCATACTTTGCTGAAGTTTTTTTATCATAATTCATGAATAAAAAAAATTTGATTTTTATTAAAAAAGAAAAGGTTTAACTTAGGCTTATTACATTTATGAACAACAGCTAACGAAACATGAACAGAACTTTCGCCTGCAGGTTAACCAATTTTGGTATTCACTAGGGTGTGCTCCACTGCATACCAGTATGTAGGAAACAAGCAGCAAAACCACGATACGAGTCAGTGACAATTGAATGTGTAAAACACTGTGCATGAACCATTACTGGTGTTCATATACTTCTGTAGTGCGTTTACCTTTGGTCATAATCTAATGACACTGTTTGCTGTTTTTATTGACATCTACAGTTTAGATACTTAAAAGTTTAGTTTCAACAAGTACAGATGGTGCATAAAAGTAGTTTTGTGTGGCAATATTTTAAACTTTCACATAAAGACAGTATGAAAGCTTGTTTTGTGGTGCAAATATATATTGTGGTGGTACAAACACCAGGGGATTTACAAACATAATTTTGCAAAATCTTAAATTTTATGTATTAAGTAAGTTACTTAATTCTTAATTGGTCTGATTAGCACTGATCGGCATCAATCATCAGCTCGAACAATTGGTATTGGAATGTTAGGCAAATTTGGTGATCGGCCCAACCATGATATTAATCCATATTGTCGTTTCCTTCCTATAGGTTTGCCATGTATGATAGTTTACAGCAAAAAACTTTATGTGTGATGTTTATCGACTGTGTTTTTTTATGTAGTATGAACTTAGGGTTCAATGATAACTCAATTACAACTTTTAACATGATATTATGCATGGTTATATGTAACATAAGGTAAAAGCCCCTAACTATGACAGCAAGAAAAGAATAGTAAAAATATTAAATGATCATGATTGTCAGTCAATTTCTTGGACGCTGGAATGTTTTCCTAATACTATAGAACTCGTGAATTTTCCTCCATGTAGCACATGTCGAGTAAACTACTTCAATTATTATCTTCCACTTCATATTTTTATCCTTCCACCACTCATCATAAAAAACATAGCAGTGTAAGAAGAAAACACAGAACATGCTGTAAATGTGGGCTTTCAGGGAACCTAGCCAGACATGTGAGCCTACCCTCCCTCCGAACACAGTAGGACAGGAAGATGTGCAGACCAACATAGGCAGTTATCTTGTATGCTTCTCGCTTATCATCAGCAAAAACATTCTTCTGATGTCTGTGTAACACCTAATACAGCCAGTGTCACTTTGGGTAACGTACTTCAGCTTGTTCAATCGCTTCTGTTCTTCCACATGTACATGTGTTGCAATATTGTACACAAGTTCCTATGCTTGTCAGCACAACGGCATACCAAATAAAACCAGCGACTTGTAGCCAGACGTTACATAATGTAAACAGGACTGTGGGACCGGGGGGAAAGGTACCTGACCTATATTGTACGGCAGCGAGTAATGGTTCAACTGACCCACACCTCTCCGTAGGAAACAATCATGTGACTACTGCCTGACGCTAGGGTTTGCACAAGTTGTTTTTAACTGTTCTGTGGTATATATAGCAACCATACTGAATAACAACTAACAACATGCAACTCTTCAACTTATATAAAATTACAGTAAACTCTTGGTTATCCGTGCACCGATTAACCGGTTTTTGGATTATCTGTGTGGCTTTTTGTATTTTGAACGCTGTAAAAATCAAAATTTAACATTTTTGGAACGTGTGTCAACTCCTACGCACAAGAATGGATTAACGAGATTGTGCAAGATTGGATTAACGAAATTTCAACATCGTTTTTACCGTGACATACTTTTATTTATATTGGTGAAAAGGTTGTGAAATACGTTATTTGTAGTCAAAAAACAATTAACTTACTCATTATGTTATTTGAGTTAATAATATATAAATTCAATATATTTTTTACATTTTTATGCTAACAGATGTGCTATTTTCAGGTTATCCGTGTTTCCCGATTATCCGTTTGTGACGCAGCACCAATTAACACGTATAATCGGGAGTTTACTGTACAATCGTTTAAACGTAATACAGTAAATACTACTGTATTTAACTTGCACAAGAGTACCTACATCAAGAGAATGATTTTTACCTCTTAACGAGCCCCGATATCTGCAGTACAAATATGTGGTTTAACAAAAAAAACTACAAACGAATGTACATGTAGTTACATTTTAAAAATGTAACACTCCATTCACTCATTTGTGACAAAAGTGTTGAACCAAAAATCTTGCTGCTTCACGTATACATGTATAACTCATGTAGCACCTACCTTTCGATAATATTGTTTGTATTTCTCCAGCTCAGAAACAGCTTTTTCAATTTCTTGTTGTTGAGCTGACTTATTGTTCTGTAAAAATGTAATCAGTTCATTCCGCACCTTCAGCAGGCTATCTTTCTCGTAAATGAGCTTGTCCATTTTTTCAATCTCATGCCTTGCATCTCCAAGTTCCTGTTCAACATGTGAATTGTATTCATAGGCTTCTTTAAGTGCAATCTCCATTGAACGTCTCTGAAATTAACACAAAACTATTAATTTTTAGGGATCAAATGAATGTAACCTTATAACCAGTAAAATGTTCTACGTGCAAACATTAGAACTGTATTATAATACAGCACTACTACATTGAAACATCTCTCGACATGTCCCCACTACGTTTGCACGTGAGAGACCTTTTTTTTAAATTTTTGTGCTAGAACATTCCTAGCAATTGTACCATATGCTAAAGGTGTACGAATATTCAAAATTTCCAATATTTTTAATAATAAATCTTTAAGAGTCGCATTCTAGACTAATACCAGATTTACATATTTTGAAGTGTTCTAGTAACTTCAAATAATGAAATTTTAAACAATTTTCTACATAAATCTATGCAGATAACATGGTAATACAATAAAACCTCTTTATAAAGACCCTTCACGATTCTCTAGAATAAGGGCTTTATATGTACAGGAGTGGTCATTATAAGGGGGTTTAATTGTATAGTAAAACTCCTATTTTAAAACCCCACAGTTCTTGAGAAAAGAATTCTTATAGAGAGGTGGTTGTTATAAAGGAGTTTTACTGCACTGTATAAACAAAGGCTTTGCAGTGCCGAGAATTACCTGGTAAACTGCGCCTCGTAAAATAGAGCTTCTACTGTATCTACTTACAAACATTATAATAACTCGTCATAACTGAAACTTATTACTTCAAGTAAAATAAATTTCCATAATCATATTTTGTCCGTTTAGTTGCTAATCACAGCAACTGAATTCTTACCTCAAATAACATACATTTATTAATTGTAAGCACGATAAAATAAATTCTTGCATTAGTTTGTGCAGGCAATTTCACATTTATATTTGGTTTATTATTTATCATTGCACATTTGTATTTCTTACAATTACACAGAGAACTCTGGCCTGTTTACATCTGAGACACCAACTTGATAAACAAAAAATACAATTTACGTGAAACTTCAGCTGGTTTCCATTATTTTGTTACTCACAGAATGTGCAGTACGAGCGAACAAACTATTTTATACGACAAGAACTGATTTCATAAAATGGCCAAACTTACACATAAAAAAAAGTAGTTGTTCATTTGTGATATCATATTAATTAATTGTAAACATTTGTTAATACGTGCCAACGTGTAGATAATGAATAACATTTAAAGTTGAAAAAAAAGATAGTCTCACTGTATGAAAATACTATTACACAAAGAGGTACTAAGACATGGTGCATGTTTAGCGAGTATATTTAAATTACCTATTAAGGCTAAGTTTACATTGCTCTGATTTTCAACAATAGTTGTTCCATTACATAACGTAAATACATACGTAAAATGTGAGGGTGCCGGAAATGACGATGGGTGGGTTTACATGTATTCAATCAATGTTGGCAATGGAACACAGCCAGTTCACTGCACTCAAAAGACAGTTATTACGAGTTACAAGGTTAGTCTAGGAAGGTCAAAATTTTGGTGTGAGATGTGTAAAGAGTACTCGAGTAGAGTTTTGTTAATGACATCAAAGGATTAAAAATTACTTGAAGCATACATTTTTTCCTTTATTAGCTGTGAATTTTGCCCAGTTATTAGCGCAAAACTATTTTTAAATGTGTCAATAAAAAATTTTTAATTTGTACTGTTCCTTTAATGTGTTATCATTACACATATGAACAAGATGTAAACTAAATCAGCTCTGTAATCTGTAGAAAGCATTTGCTTACAATTTGCTCACAAAAACAAATTTGTTTTCCCTCAACATCTACCTATTGTACAAGAAGCCTTAGAAGAAAAAGTAATATATTGCTGAAGTAATGACCACAGTAAATTTTTCAATCTGGTGGTAAATGCAAAGATTATGTGCTAGCAATTGGGGGAAAAAATATTAAAAAATTATTCAAAACAATATTTTGTTCTAAAACTATTCATAACACTAAAACTACTCTTTCACACACCTAGCAAATGCCTGTGGGAACAGTACCAAACATGATTATGGCAGGTTTCACAGTGCACAATGTATAAATAAGAAAACCATAATTATACAAAATGTCCGAAAAGTCATTCCCTGATTACAAAAATTAATCATATTTGCTAGATTGAAATAAGTTAAAATTTGGAACTGGTGCAAAAGTGTTTACAAAATCCAAGTTTTTTTTTCCAACTGGAAAACTCATCAGTAAACCTCCACATAAGCACTCTTGGCAGCACGTAGCACATCTAGTCAAAATTCAATTTCCGTCCACACATTAGCCAATATCACTGGAGGGATCTATGCAGTGATTGTGGTTATCCGTTGTCGCAGGATTGCAAGATCTTGTACAGGTGTTCAATAGACCTCTTCCTTGACACAACCCCACAAAAAAAGTCTAATGGAGTTATGTAAGGAGAGTGTGGAGGCTAAACCATTGGGCCACCATGACCGATCCATCATCCAGGAAAGGTTGTATCAAGATAGTTACGAGCCTCCATTCTGGTTCTCAGACGGCTAAAGCATGGTTAGCCGTCATAAAGCCTACTGCCTTGTTGTAGTATCCTCCTGGCTCTGCCGGCTTGACTACGTGAGTCATGTCTACTGCTGAATGACAGGAAATGTCATACGCAAGCTAATAACATCACATTTATGTTGCCTCAATTAAAGCTCATATAACTCGTGATTCTCACTGGTTCAGGATGTCCACACAAGTCTATAATAACATTTTCTTAACTTGGCCAAACAAAAATTCCTTACTTTTAATAAATTGCCCATTTTGAAATTTAAAAAAAAGAAATGAATAAAAAATTTAAAAAAATAAAGTAAACCAAGTCTTTATAGCTCCCACAGTTGGCCTAGTTCTATCATTACATTTTTTTAATTTCTTTTATATTTTCCTTTTCATTAATCTGCTATCAAAACTAACTGCAAAAACACTATAAACAAGAAACAGAATGTAAGACTATATAGCTAGAAGACTAAATTTTATATACAAATACAATTACAGTAATTACCTCTTGAGAAAGAGTTTCAAGTTGTTGCTTGGTTGTATCTCGGGCTTGTGCCTCCAACATGTTTCTGATTTTATGCTCTAACTGCGAGCAATATTCTTTACTGAAACATTACAACTTTCTGTAAGGACACACCTTATACATAGTTTAGGTTGGGGAAAATTTATAAATAAATTTATAGCTCATCCTGTTAAAAATATACAAAAATATATATAAATATGTACATATAGCAATGTATTATGTTCTGGAAATCATTTTAACAGAAATGTTCCGTTATTTTCAACCTAAAAGACAAAAAACATCATAGGAATGTAAAAACACAATAGGAATTACATAATTCTATTAGTATTGTACGAAAAATGTATTCAAAAACTTAGTTACTACCGGTACCTGGAATTTACTTCTTTTCTGCAAGTCTTTAATTCTTCCTGCACTTTATGAATGAAACCTTCCTTCTCAGCAAGAAGCTTGTTGCTCACTCCTTCATTCTCTGCCTGCAATGAAGCATGTTGCAGTTAAATAACTATGTAAATAATGTAGTTGGGCTTGACACTAATTAAAACTTATAATTAATAAAGCAAAACTAAACAAAATATAATAATTTTAATGTTAAAGACAGTTATCCCATTTAAGGCAAATACAGAAAACTCCTGATTATTTGTTCACCAATTAACCATTTATCAGATTATTAATGTGGCACCCAGTGTGTATCACACTGTAGAAACCAAAACTTTTATAAAATAAAAAGAAACTTATTTTTATTTAAAAAAAACATAAGAATGTGAAATCTGGCGTGCAAGAATGGATTAATGAGATTTCAACATCCTTTTTCTAGTGTTTACCGTACAGTCAACATATTTATATTTATTTTGGGGAAAAGGGTGTGCTACAGATAAGTAAATACGATACTTGTAGGTAAAATTGTACGTTGTTATAGTGATTAAGTGCATTATAAACAAATTACATTTCTTTTTTATAAATTTTGGTATTGGCAAACGGATTATTTTTATTTTTGGATTATTTATGTTTTCCAATTATCCATGCATTGTTTGACATTTATTAAAACAGATAATCTGGGGTTTAATGTAAAATAATTTTAATGTTAAAGTACATTGTCACTTTCAAGGCAATTAAAATATGTGTAATAATTTTATTGTTAGAGATAATTGTCACTTTGAAGACAGTTAAACAAAATACAGTATAATAATTTAAATGTTAAAGGTGAGCATCACTCTCAAGACTATTAAACTGAGTCAAAACTTATTTAGTAATGGTACAGTTTCCCTACCTGTATCTTTTATGTCAGAGCTAATAGTTGTTTTGCAATGCCAATTTGGAGGAGAAGTTGTTAAACTGAGGAAGGACCAGACAGGAGTCGTGACAGGGGAAAGAAATGTTAGTAGAGTCAACTTCCAATAGGACAGTGTTTTACAAAACAGATTCAACTCACATTTCAATATATGTGCTGCAAAGTAATATTGAAGTTGGAGGATATGGACAACCCTATCAAACTGATAATCTCATATGAATGAAAATAAGTTACCGGTTTTTAGTATAACCAAAACAGAAAATTAAATTGTATGCATTCATTATTATATTGCAACATTCTGTGTTTGTCGAATTGAAGGTTGACTCTTGTTTCCATAACTCAGTCCAATTATCTGTGCTAATCAAGAAGGAAGATACCACGGGTAAACAAACCAACGGGCAACTCATAATGATAATATGTAGGTCCCTTTTATTTTTCTTGATATGTATTAATTAATTTTTCGTGACTCAGCTCTAGAGTAATAGTTGCACACATAGTTTAAAGCTAGCCACTAATATGCATACCAGTATATGGAAGTTGTGTTGAGAAAATATGTAACTTAATCATGGATTCATAGAAAATCAAGATTATTGCAGATAATTTAAATTTTTGAAGATGTTTAGGATTGTTGTGGATATTCTGGAAGTTAAGTTATTCTGGCCAGTGCTTAACATCTAGGTCTTCAGCGCTGGTGAAGGGTGACATGAGGTGAGTATGGAGCAGTGCCGGAATGAAGGGGCAGAGGAAACTGGAGATCTCTGAGAAAATTCGCCGACCAGCGGCATCGTATGGCACAATTCCCATAAGCAAAAATCCAGGAACAGACCTAGCAAGGAATCAAACCTGGATCAACTTGGTGGGAGGCGAGTGGCCTGACTACTCGGCCACCGTAGATAATCTGGAATGTTACAAATGAACAGGATTTTTTTGAATAATCCAGATAATAACAGCTTTTTTTTTACTGTTGTAGCTACCATGGTTAATCCATTCATGGATAGTAAATAGTTGATTGCAGAATGGAGACGCAAATCATAAATCATTAGAAATTATGCATTTCCTTCTTCGAGCAAAATTTATTTATAAAACTAAAGATTTTAAAACTAATAACCTAATATTAAATAATACTTATTATATTTGAATGTACAGTACTTACTAATGCGTTAGTTTTCTCTTTTTCCAATTCACTGATGCGCTGTTGTAGACTTTGTATTCTCTTCTCGTAACTGCATTTTTCCTCCTTCAACACGTGTAACTGCGACGAGAGATGATCCTCTGTAAATTATACATACATTTCATGTATACACGTTATTTCAAATTGCACAAAAATTCTTGACTGTAAGGAAATAAATAGCTTATCAATGGCTTGGAATGAAATCCTCTTATCGTCAGAATAGAAAAGTACGGCACATAGATAAATAATAGTTTGCCACTGCTCCTGCAGGCAGAACATTTTTACAACAAAGATTCTTGCTGGTAAATGCAGGTAATGCTGCCATAGATGCAGGGTGTTCTTCCAGGGTTGTATTTATTTCGGTGTCGTTCCCAGCCCTCTTGTTTCATTACACTGCTGTTACCTCACTTTGCTTCATATATTCTTCTAGATCTTAACACCAATATTATTGCACCTGTGCACCACGGAGTACAAACACACATGTGTGTAAGTGAGTGAGCATGCACGACTACTTTACTGACATTAAGCAGCAAGTCACTTGACAACATTGTACAGACAGGAATACTACAGTACAAGTAGCTATGCTACTAGACAAACTGGGCCACCAACGGAGTCCAGCTCATTACTTACAAGGCTATGTTATACCAAATAACTTGGTCAGTAGGTACATATTTGGCAACTATTATGTTGAACTTGAATTAGTAAATTATTAGTTTCAGGAGATTAAGATTTCAGTGTTAACGACAATTCTGTAAATAGTATTACATAAATGCACAGTATACAAAAAAGGCAAATAAAATAGACATTCAGGTAAAACTTCAATATATACGTAACTGTTAGAAAGCTATATAATAGAGGATAAGCACCACATAAAACAAAAGACTGAGGAAAATTACCAAAAACAATTAACAGGAGTATACAATTTCAAATTATTCAAACAAAACTTTTAAGGTTCCTCGACAACAGTTCTTTAATTAATGTATTAAAATTTTTTCGCAACAAAATTTTTTTAAGGCATATAATTAAGGTTTTTCAGTAAAAAAATATAATGTTTTTGACACACTTCATTTCATTTTGTGACATAAATTGATTTTTCGGGTACAATAGTGTATTGACATTGATTTCTGTGTTACTTCAGTTGTATCGATATTTACCACATTACTTTGCATCTACTCATAAGTGAAATTAACAGAATTACTAATTTCATAAAATGAAAAACAATCAATAACACACCTGTGAAAAAAACACGTACAGGATGAACAGTACATCACAATTAGATACAGATAAACAAATCACTAGTCTCGTCTCAACTCGAGGTACAACTGTACTATGAGTACACCCAATAGGCAGGACATCAAGGCTACTAACAAAGTCTGTGAGCTCTCGTAACAGAGGAGGAAACATGGGCATACTACTAAATGTTTCAGAAACATTCACACACACTATGGCAACATACAACGTGCTCCTGACAACAGAAATAATACACTACTCAATGACAATGATTCAATATGGCGGTCTTGTATCTCAACATCCTACACAAAAGTATTGATTAGTAAACACATTATTTTCCAAGTTTGTCGAGACTTACATATATATCATTAGCAACATTGTCAACGCTGTGTCGCACCCCTTTCCGAGTCACTTCAGCTACAAAATCACACAAATGAGTACCTACATTATTTTTCCACAACAATATGTGAATTATTATTATTCTGATTTAATTTGTTTAACATATCATATGACTACAGTTGATGATAAAATGTACTATACTTATGTTATGTTGTAGTCATATTGTTATTGTATGTATTTGTACTTTTTCTATATAAATATTGTATTACAGTGAAACCCCTTTATAATAACCCCTTTTATAACAACCACCACTCTATAACAACCCTTTCCTCACGAACTGTGAGGGTTTAAAATAGGGGTTTCACTGTACAATTAAACCCCTTTATTACGACCACCCCTATATAAAGACCTTGTTCTAGGAAACCACGAGGGGTCTTTATAAAGAGGTTTTACTGTATTTCTTATTTGTTGTCTTACATCTATTTAAGAACTGCAGCTTGTATGTTCTTGACAATTCCTCTCAAGGGAATGAAGAAATGGTTGCTAATAAATAAATATATAAACAAAAAAAAAATAAAATATGAAAGCCGCAAGCAAATGTAACACAGTACGTACTTACTTTACGTCCAACTATAACAACGGTTCATTTTGAAAACTCTTACATAAAGGATGGTTCTGTTAATGCGTTATCAAGTTCACAAAATATTTCATTCAGCATATTTTTGCTTGTCACATTTATTTTTCATTAAACTTACAACTGTAAAATTAGGATAACATTTAGAGACGAGAAGTGAAGTGAAAGACATCAGCACATAAAAGAGTAATGAACACTGCATTGACTGTATGAACGTAAAAAATGTTTCCGGGAATACAACATAAAAAAATTGAAAGGCCTTGAAAAACTTTTACAAATATGCATGTTATGAACATCCTGTAAAGTAATGTCACATAGCAAAATACTAGTTAAAGTCATGTAGGTAACCTAGAGAAATGTTTGACTAGACTGGTTGAATCGGTAGACACGACATGATTAGATAGCATTCACATAGACATTTTACTGTACCTACACGTAAATAATAGACAGACATACAATAATGCTCAGTCTAGAAAATGCACGTACAGCAACAAAGTGCAAAAGACAAAACAGCAGAAGCAATAGGAAATTGTGTACATGACGAGCATAAACGGCAACGTAATCAAACACTGTGTCACAGTTTCAATCATTTGGTGAATCTGTCCATATGTAAGACTGATACAACATATTTTAAACATTCTGATTAGCATTATTTTAATTTTACAGCAAATACAGTAAAGGACAACTAAATTGAAGGTGAGAAATGTGGTGGAATTCCTGAGTTTGAACATACGATGTAATAGTTTGCACCAATTTGGAAAACATGTAGCTATATTGAGTGGTTTGTGGGTTTAGTGATAGAAAACTCCAGCACAGCACACACTGCTGATGAGAGACAAACAAACTGTTGTCCGCGGAAGTGTTACAGCTACCTACAGCTCCAGGAGTTAAAAAGTAGTCAACTGCAATAATAGCTCATGGGGCAGTTTCTAAAGTTCAGTAAGTCAGGAAATGATTGAACATAAAGTAAATAAAAAATATGTACAGTATATCTACACAACAAATTAACACAAACACACCATTTTCCTTCTTCAATTTTAAAATATCTTCAAGACCTTTCATCAATTCTTCGTGTCTACGTTCTTTCTTCTTAAGCTCATCTATTTCACTCATCATTTCCTTCCTGGAAATAAAACATGGCTTATCAAATAATACTTTCAATTTGCCCTTGTTTTACAGTTAAGACACTCATAAAAAATTTCCCTTGATAAGAACAAAATTACTGCAACCGTTGGGTTTTTGTGAACAGACTTACCAAGTTACGCTACTGTTCGAGTCTGGAAAAAGATCAAACATAAAAAGTTTGCACAGGTAAAATGTACAAAGAAGTTAACAGCGAGTGCTTAAGAGTGCAGGCATGATTCATAATTCAGTGCAAAAAGCATCAGTTCAAATTTATACGTTTCTCAACGCCAATTTGCAAAAATTGAAAAAACAGCATCCTTAGATAATAGCTTTTGTAAATTTCTAAATAAAGATTTTGTCTTGAGTAACATATTTCTGAAGAACAATCTAAGATGCCGAAATCTCAATAAATTTTACTGTGGCGCAACAGGTTACGCTAACAATTGCATCATTGTAGGTAAGTGTTTAATTATAAAGTTGGCAAATATTATTTAAGGAAGTTGTTTTGCAGTTTTTTTCATATTGACTTTCAAAAATGTGTAGAGTTTAATTGGAGTACTAAGCGTATACATAGTTAACTGCACACATTCTTAAGATCCCTGTCATCTTGGCTATACAGTTTTTCTCATAGACCAAGGTAAAAAGAGACAGTTTCATATTTTGTTTGTTGACAGTGCATGGGTTGTTACTGTCTAATTCACTTCTTGGAATGTGTATCTGTGCGTGTTACTGCTGTGACCGCGTAGTTGCTCACGTAAGGTAAGCACTTTTTTCTTGTCAGCTATTTCCTGTTAAATAATAAATAAATTGATATTCAACAAGTTTTGAAAGTCTGTAAAGAATTATTTTATGCCCTGTCGTGCCGAAAATTTGGTACACCAACTGAAATAAAAGTTAACAGAAAATGGATAAATTTCTCGATGTAGGCAATGAGGTACACAAAAAGCAGTGTTAATATGGTGAGCTAATACAATCCCCCCTCCCGCACGCCATCCACTGTTCAGTGGCAGCTCCAACGATGAGTTTAGGAGGGGCATGCCTTAGA
Organism: Medauroidea extradentata; assembly: GCA_003012365.1. Lineage (NCBI taxonomy): Eukaryota > Metazoa > Arthropoda > Insecta > Phasmatodea > Phasmatidae > Medauroidea > Medauroidea extradentata. The sequence goes on from PNEQ01055959.1 coordinate 17,284, forward strand.
AAGTGTGTGTACATGTTATATCTGAAGTCAAAAGTATGGGGTGGAAAGGATCGAGGGGGGGGGAGGGCAATTATCTGGAAAATTTTGGATTTTTGTACTGTAGTGTCAGAGCTCGGGAGGGGGGGGGGAATGTTGCCATGACCCCACTTCGGATCCGCACCTGCCACTGTCAGATATCTGTTAGATACTGTTACAAGGTACGTAGTTCCATTAAAAGGGGTAACACATGAGGCTTGCAGATTTCTTGTCACCTTATGTGGCCTTTTAAAAGGACCAGGTCCCCTGATACAGGTTAACATAAATTAGTCATTGAATTTTAACAAAAAGTGTAATTTACAAAGTAATTGTTAGAAAATTATGAGGACCACATGAAGACAACTAGAAATTCTATTATTTTTACACAAATATGTACAAATGTTCAAAGAGAGATCCTTTTGTATTCATGACCACATCCAATCTGTAGGTTCACACCATACGTGTTGCAGCATGTCTCTGTCGATGGTCATAACAGCTATGGTAATGCATTTTTGAAGCTCATCCAGAGTCCCTGGCAATAGCGGCACATAATCAGCATCTGTGACATATACAATGCCGCAAAAAATCTCCAATGAGAGAAAAAATAGGGAGTTATAAATTGACTCACAATGTCATCGAAGCAATGAGTGCTGCAACATGAATGTTTTTATGTACAATGAAACAGTTTTTTGTAGAGATGAAGTAGTTTGACATTTTTGACACTTAAAAAATACTGTAAGAAACCACGAGAAAGTGTTGTGAGCAGCCTACACTATTCTGCATTAGTTTCAATGCAGAGTATGAGATTGTGTCTTGGTGCTAGGAAACAACTGGCAGTAAAAGAGTGAAGGTTTCATTTTCGAGGAATTCGAAAGTAATTGTGTCATATTTAAGAAAAAGTTCTCAAAAATACTCTGGTCGAAATATTTAGGAGATTGAAAAAATTAATTAAAACGCCTGATATAAATAATAAGAATGCATCATTAGATTACTGTAAGATACAAAAGGATATACTCATTACTTAGAAGGACCAGGATGTGGCTTCAGTACAACAGAACTAAATGCTAACACTAGTATCATAGCAACTATCGTCTAGTAAGGTGTAAGTCCTCCCTAAACAGCACATACTACTGCACATCTGTGTGAATGTCAAATATAATATAACCCAGACATAGGATATCCACATTATGAAAAGTCAGGGAACTTGAAACTGGTCAGGGATTCTACTTGAAATACTTGAAAAGTCACGAAAATTCCCCAGTGATTCAATAACTTGATCACGAAACTGTCACATGCCCATCTTTCCATCACCCAGATGGTAGAACCTTTTCTTTATGATAGTTTAGCGTATAGTCATCACACTATGAAATCTCGGCAAGGTTTAATTCGATTTCAGTTTTCATAATGTAATTCTAGTTTCATATCTTTCTTATTTTGAAAAATTGCTAAGTCAGCGATTTATTATTAAAAACAAAATAGAAAATGTGAAATTCTGGTCAGGAAAAAGTCAAGGAAATTTTATTACAAATTGTGTTGACACCTTGCAGTTTCAGTACGACTGGAGGGCAGATGCTCGAACTGCTCCTCGTCTAGCATGACATCCACCAACATCGTTCTGTGTACATGAACACTTCCTCAAAATGTAATGAATCACGAAAGGCACTAGCATAAGATACTTCATACCTCTCACTGGATTTGTCTGATACCATAATTAATTTACATTAATTCCCTAATTATATTGTACAGTGTAGAGTTTTAGAAAGTGACTTTTAACAGAACAGTGAGTTTGATGACATACACACCATTCAAAACTATGAGTGCAATAATGTTGGGATATTGTGGATCGGAAGAACGTGGCCAAAAATATCTATCAGTTCACATCAAATGTGAACGAATCCTGCTGACTCTGCAAATGGCATTTATACTACATTGAAAAAAAAGTTACCTCCGGTTTTCCTCATATTGCAGTTTTTCTTTTTGTGTTGCTGCCTGCAATGTTAGCTCTTTCAAAGATGCACTTATCTTGGCTTTTTCATTTGTTATTTCTTCCAGTCTGCAAAAGAAAAAACAATAAACACATCCTTAACATGAACACAAGAGTAAAATACTGTATGTATATAACATTGCAGTTACTTTTATTTACAGCATTGATATAAGAATTTATTTTTAGGATTGTTTAACAGATGGTAATATAAGTACTGTTTTCAAGGTTACAATTGACATTAATAGCAATAGTGCTGCTGATGGTATTCATATGTAACCCACAACAGTATGAATGTAACACCACTGTGTTGCTGTTCATTACAATTCCTTCTACATCAGTCTTGCCAACCTCTACATATTGTAGCTACCACTATCTCAAGGATATTGTAATAGAAGGTTCTAGACTATTCCAGGAAGTTTAGTTTTGCTAGTCTGAATGGACGACTTGAGGTACATGCCCTCTGACGTCACATCGCAGGGGAAGAGTACTGTGGGAAATAAAGCTTGTTTAAAAACATGCTGAGTTGTTAGTTGGTAATGGTAGAAATAAAAAATTTTGTGCACTCATAGACTTGCACGAAGGTATGAATAATATTACTTTCATTTCATGGTTAAGATACGCAGTTTATAAGTTCAATGTTTACCTGAAAAAGCTGCAAATTCCAAACAAATAATTTTCTTTACATACATTTCATCCTGGACATGTGAAGCTAAACGTCTCTATGAAGGTTATGTTCGGTTGCGGTATCCATGGAGGTATGAATTGTATCCCACACCAGACTGGACTACCGCCTCATTTCAAGTCATCCGTTGTAACTACGCGGTATGAGAAATTCTCCTTTGTTTTTGCAAGTGTGTATGTGTTGGATTAACTACCGTAGAATCATGCCATGTCCTGAATGGACTATGTTTTGTGGTACTATTCTCCCAGCATGTTAGAGATACAGCAAGTTTGTTTTATGCTCGAAAGATTATTTTCAACCATCGCTGCAAGTGGTCACGAGAACAATTGTTCTGAACAAAAGTGTAAAAGTTACGTGAAGATGGGTTAATTATTTGTAGAACTCAGTGATACCATCTTGAGTCATAAGAGGTCTGTGAACTCACTAACACCCATTACTTTTTCAACTTTTCTAGGAAACAAAGTTTTTTCAATCTATCTTCTAGTGTGTGGGCTTGGTGTAATACAACTAAACTAATTATACAAGGTAGAAGAGAAGCTGCTATGTCTCATATTTACAGTACTGATTGTTACTCACACCCTGTGTATTTGTTGCGAGGTACACGTACATTCAAATAAAAAGAATTACATTGAAAGTTATGTAGCACCACAGGAAATAATGTGGAAAATAGCAAGTTGAGATGATCCACCACGTGCTTGTATATCTAAATACTGAAGCTGGCAGCTAAATGTCACATTTAAATAACGCACCCAGAGAATGCAGATATGTTGAGAGAGAGATAGAGAGAATGTGCGAGCACACAGAAGGTATTGAAACAAAACGATTCTGTAACATTTAATATACATCAAGACAAGTTATTAAGGCCTTGTTACGGAGTTTCGCAGTGATTTCAAAAATATTTTTTTTATTGCTACCTAATACTCATATCAAAATTTCACTGCACAGTTTTGACACTTATATGTTATAATTTGTAGCGGAATTTTTTTTGTAGAATTATACTGAACATTTTTTTAGATTTCATTACCTAAAGTATCACGTTTTTCATCGTGAAAATAAGCAAAAATGAAGGAAATTTTTTTTTTGCTGGTGAATGGTACATTATTTTAAAAAACGCGTCCACAATATTGTGCATCATGTGATTGCACATTGACTCAAATTTTTTCAAAACTTTTGGTTAAAAAATATTTGAGTTATTGGCACCAGTCTGAAAAAAACTCGGGAACAAGCCCTTAAATGAAGTTTTGAGAACCTCCCCTATCAAATCATTCCCAGTCGATGACCACATGTGCTAAACTGTGAATGCTTGCAAGGACTAGAGCGAAGCCAGCATGATCATGGGTTTTGTCGAAATGTAAACCAGGAACGCTAGCATTGATTTACAAGATAAACGGGTTGGATGTCGCCTCATCAATTAACCTGGCTGAGGACAGGAACACGAAGCACCTATGGACGTTTAGGGCCCTGCGTGGAAGCATCTCATGGCGGCAAACACAACTCCTTTCCCCCTTGTAGGTAAAGAAGGATGCGAGACACCCTTCTTGGTTGGTTCTTATGCTAGGTTTGTTCCAGACACAAATACTAAGCACACAACCTCTGCCATTGTACAGAAGCTGCAGACTGGTACTATTCTGGGCATGAGGACGTCACCAACTTGTATTCCTGTATGCTAATAAAATAACAAGCTGATGCAGAAATTACGATAATAGTTCTGGTAGCTCTACAATGAAGTACAGACGCACATTTTCACAAACCAGAAGTCTTCGTTGGCAGCTAAGTTTTAAGTTTAAGTTCCCACGCCCATTCATGTGGAACATGTAGCGTAAAAATGTACAGGGAAGGAACAAGTTAAAGTTTCCCGGATGAATCTATGGTAACAGCACTCGGAGTCAGATATTACAAAGTTGAAGTCTTATGTTGCCAACACACGCCCATGTCACTTTGTTGTTGCGTTTAAACTGGGATGAGCACATGGCACAAATAAATGAAATGTACCTAACCAAGTGTAAATTGTCACTGTGGGTTGTACAAGGAAACTACCCATCTACTGACACATAAAATCAGGAGTTGTCTATGTGTGTACAATGTTTGCAGTTATACGTTGTTGCACCGGGGTCTCAACAATTACGTTCCTACCTAAGCTGCCACCCCTGGTGCGGTCGAGCCCTTCCTGCGCTCGTCCTGCTTGGCTGACCAATGTTGCCTGCTAGCCATTGTTGACACCGCCTCGGTGGGTAGTGCCCGGGGTACGACAATGAGGTGGACCGCTAGGTCTATTTCAATGAGTTCACTTGGCCACCTACTGAGGGTCTCAACAATGAGT
>PNEQ01055960.1:0-22283 GCA_003012365.1 Medauroidea extradentata
ACTGGTATGTGACTGCACTGGTATGTGACTGCACTGGTATGTGACTGTACTGGTATGTGACTGTACTGGTACGTGACTGTACTGGTAAATGACTGTACTGGTACGTGACTACTGGTATGTGACTACTGGTATGTGACTACTGGTATGTGACTGTACTGTATGTGATTGGGCTGGTATATGACTGTACTGGTATGTGACTGTACTGGTACGTGACTGTACTGGTAAATGACTGTACTGGTACGTGACTACTGGTATGTGACTACTGGTATGTGACTACTGGTATGTGACTGTACTGTATGTGATTGGGCTGGTATATGACTGTACTGGTATGTGACTACTGTATGATACTGGGCTGGTATGTGACTGTACTGGTATGTGACTACTGTATGATACTGGGCTTGTACGTGACTGTACTGTATGTGACCGGGCTGGTAGGTTGCTGCAGAACACCAATAACCACAATGCCGAACCATTACTCTTTAATTGTGTTCCTGTCAGCAACACTGTTCACTATTGCAACATTAAGATAAAAATGCTCAAAACCACAACAATACAAATCTCACAAAAAACATTACTTCACCCACTTCAAACCATTAGAGTTACCAACTTTACTTTAAATAAACTTAATTCTCAGGGCCGATTTTATAAACCTATTTCGAATGACAACCAACTGCTAACCCTATAGAGAAAGCATTGGTGAGGGGTTGGTTGTCATTCGAAAGAGGTCTATATATACGGCCCTCAATCACAAGTTAAACAAAAAACAGTCTGGGTTGGTCCTCCTCCGACATACGGGTTACCCTATACAATACAAGCCACCCTCAGGTGTTGAAAAAAATTGTTCTATGTGTGTCCATTCGTAAACGGCGGGACACTTGCTCTTCCTAGCTCATAGAACAAAAATTACTTACTTGCCAACGCATGGCTACAAGAAACAGATTCAACCTGAACCAGCTGGTTTCAAAAGCAATCCACTATTATTTTCTCTATTTTATTTATCAAACAATAACATATTACCAATAACTCTCACGTTGATACTTATAACCTTAGTGCTCAGAGCTCAAAGTGTATTTATATCCTTTGTAAATGCAAGAAAACAATAATACTGAGGTGTGGTCCTGCCTGGCAACCATCACCCATGAGTGTAAACTAACAATGTCCTCAGCAAAACAAAACTTATCAAACCGCCAGCAAGATTAAGAAAAAGTAAGTGAAATGTTAAAGTTACCATGTCTATGTGTTGTTTAAAAGAAAATGTAGCATGAAAGGCAGTACAAATATCACGCAGTTGCGCCATGTGTGTACTAACGTTTCCCATAGCCAGTCACAGTCAGCTTTACCCTTGAAATATGATAAAATATAAATTTACATAAAACCTTTAACAAATGCAACAAATACCCTAGCCTCAACTTATCATAAAATCATTCTGCTGAACATGTGTAAAAAGTCACATATACTAAGACTTGTCTGGCCATGGCCAATTCCTAAAAAAATATTATTGTAACATACAATCAATGGACCCCTCAAGTGAATTTCAATAAGAACATCCACACTATGCGCATATAAAAAGAAATAGATGTGTGTTGAAATTTTTAAATTTGAAGTCGATTTGAGCTAACTACAGCTACTTAAAGTTCGTGCTTTTAAAACGCCTGCAGAAACTTGCAGTGACATCACAAGCCACAGTACACACCTAGCCTTGGCAAGCTAGCTGACTGCTGTCGCACTCCTGCGGAATGCCAGACTACGCTTGGTCAATGAAAAACTATTTTTAAGTCTGTTACGGTGGTTAGTTTGGTTATACGTATGTAGTCAATCATAAAATGTAACAAATGTTATATTTCAAAGTTATTCGAGTCGGAGGTTTTTATAAAAGTTTAGTGTTAAGCACATTATTATATTGCACAATATATAATAATATATTTCCATATACAGATTACAGCACTTTGCTTAAATACTTTTAATATAATGGAAGACATCACACTCACATAAGCAATATATATTCTATTGATAAAACAGATCTAAGTTCCACAAATGTATATATTGTTTTATGAATTTTTTAGTTAAGTAAGAAACATGCCTGTCCTATTTTAAATTACAATCTAACATGACATCCAAATACTTTGTTTCCTCTACTCATTCTATGACGTTACATTTACAGTTTACATTAAATTGACTACAGTTATGTATTTTGAGTTCTTGGTGTTCCTTTGGTTGACCAAATTTGTTTGCAGAAAATGATATGATCTTTGTTTTAGTTACATTAAGAGAGAGCAAATTTTTATCTAATATAGATTTCACTTTAATTAACTCTTCATTAGCTATATTAAAAACTGATGTCCATGAATCAGATGAAAAAAGAATCACAGTATCATCTGCATAAGATATTTGTTGACCATTTATATATATGTTGCACAAATCATTTATTTAAATCAAAAACAGAATTGGACCAAGAATACTTCCCTGCAGGACTCCTGTATTTATTCTCATTGAGTTTCCAAGCTTATTGTTTACTTGAACACATTGTATTCTTTTTTCTAAGTAACTGTTAAACCATCTGTTAGCCAATCCCCTTATTCCCATTTTTTCCAATAATATCGAATGTGATACTGTATCAAATGCTTTAGCAAGATCTAAAGTGACACATAGACAGGTTTTGTTATTTTCGATTGCATCATGGACAAAGTTTGTTAATTTAGTCAATGTATCATTTGTACTTGAACCTTTTCTGAAACCAAACTGATTTTTAGATATTATTCTGTTTTTCTCTAAGAAAACCGTTAATATTTTTTGACACACTTTTCTAGAATTTTTGATACATTACTTAAAATAGAAATTGGTCTGTAATTTGTAACAGAAGTCAAGTCCCCACCTTTATGCAAAGGCAAAACGACTGCTTTCTTCCAACGTTGAGGAAATATCCCAAGGCTTAGACTTAAGTTTACAATATGTGCAATAGGCTTGCACAATTTATATTTATTATCTTTTAATAATCTTGTCAGGACCTACAGTATTTGAGTTTCTCTTTTCAGATATAATTGTAATTATATCAGAGTTTGTGACTGGTTTTAAAAATATAGATTTACAATATAATTTTGAGTTAACATAATTATTTGTAATGTGTTTAGAAGTATTTTTTTGATATCGCTGAAGCCATATTCCCTACATTTGTAAAGTATGTATTTAACACATTAGCGGCCTCCTCAGAATTTACGGCTGCATTTAGTACATTTCCGTCATTTATTAGAGTTTTTATATCAACCTTTTCTTTTTTAGATCCCGAGTTGTCATTAATGATTTTCCATATTTCCTTTGGATTATTTTGTGCTTCAGCTATTTTAGTTCCGTAATATGTATTTTTAGCTGTACGTATTAATAAAGTTAATCTATTTCTGTAATTACAGTAAGAATTCTTAAGCAACATATTAAAAGGTTACTTATTTAGATTTTGTTTCATTTTGTCTCTTGTTCTGAAAGTCTTAATTAATCCTATTGTAATCCATGATTTTAATCGCTTAAATGTCTTTTGTTTCGTGACAGTTTGAAAACTTGCTTTATTTATTAAATTATCAAGTTCATTTAAAAACTGATTTGTGGCTGTATCTACATTTTGTTCATCCATAACATGTTCCCAGGTTTTAATTGAAATTATATCAGATAATTTTATTCTATTAATTTTTGAATAAGTCTTATCGTTTGTATAGAACTTCGGACAATTAACTTTTTAACTAACAGCAATTGCAAAATGGTCAGTTATACTTGTATGTAATACAGCTGCGAAAGCTTCGTCAGTATTTTTTATTTTTACAAAAGAATGGTCAATACACGTGTTAGAATATGATGTTTCACGAGTATAAATATTTATGCAAGATACTAATCCATGTTTAGCAACTATATTTAAGTATTTTTCAGTATATTTATCAAAAACATCTGAATGAATATTTATATTTATATTCCCTATGATCATTAAATGTATATAATTTAATTCAGAAAATACAGTATCTAACTATTTTAAGAAGGTTTCTAAACATCCAGACGGAGATCTGTATATTGCTAAAAGTGACACGCGATAGACTGGATTGTCAGTTTGATCGGCCACAACATTAACACGCAAGCAGCCTGCTTCCGCGAGGACGGTCTCCTCTACATCAGCAGTCCGCTCACTCCTAACAAAGACTGCTACACCATCGCTTCTGTTGACAGTTTTTTTGCTGAAGTAGGAGTTGTAGCCAGCGATAGAGTACAGTGAACTATGTTCGCTAAGCCACGTTTCTGTTAAGACTATAACATCAAATTTGATATCCGATAGCAAAATTAGAAATTCGTTAAAGTTTTTGCTTATGCTTCTAATATTTAAATGTAACACACTAAAGCCTTTATTTAAAAAGTTAATGTTTAAGTCTGAAGTCTTTAGACAGTCCAGCGTAAAAATATCATCCGGTAATGTTTGTAAAAATTCACCCATTTACGATGTAACACAACTACGGTGTTTAACTGGTTGCACTTGCTACAACCAATTTTTGAAAATCGGTTACACGTCTAATTTTAATAGCTGATTTTCCTTCTTCTTTCCTAACGAAAATTTTTGCATCACGAACCCAAACAAACTTGAAAGAATTTTCTCTTGCAAACTTCTTGGTTTCCCAAAGAAGAGTTTTATTAAAAGCAGTGAGATGTTCGTCTATGAAAATTCTACTTGCCGGAATTTAGTATTTATTTCAGAAGCTAAAAGTGACTTGTTTTCTTTGAATTTCTGTAGCCAATGATCTCTTGTCTATCTGGAGGCTAGCTGTCTAGGCTGGTCTCGTCTATTACTAGGCACCCTGTGCGCTACCTGAATGTCTTATTGCATATCGTTATTCCTACAGACTTCGCAGTTTCACCTACCACCGCTTCATAGTCTTCTCCTCTTGTTTCCGTCATGCCAACTATTTCAATGTTCATGTTACGGCTGTGTTGTTCCAGTTCATTCACTCTTTCTTCCAGCTCATCCACTGTTTTCTTTAAAGCTATGTTTTCTTTTTGAATTTTCTAATTTTTTTCTTGAATCTGTTTAGTTGTTACCCAAAACTCCTCAAATTGCTCTGAAATAAATTTTACACTATTTTCTAAAGACTCTATCGTTTGAATTGTTTTTTTACAAACCCGGTAATTGTTTGTGTACTTCAGATACTTGCTTCATCAACAGTTTCAGATCTACCACCGGCTCCAAACTAATCACTTTTAATGCTTTGCAATTTTCACACTTCCTCGTGTCTTTTTTGATCCCAAGTTTCCAGAGATTTTCTGCTTTTTTAAGAGAGGTGCACTGTACATGAAAATACCGTTCACAAACTCCCGAGCACTTCACTATTTCCTTCACATTTGCTGCTTCCAGGCACATAAGACATTTACCACACTCGTCGGCCATTGTTAAATAAAGTTGCTATATAACTGATTATGAGTAAGAAAATTTCAAAAACTTGTCACGATTTAAAAATTTTAACTATTTCGCGAGCGCGCAACGTAAACACGTCTACTCTCTGCCGCTGCTGCTGACTCAGAGCAATATCCCAGCACTGTAATATGCAATAATACATTAAATAAACCTGTTTACTGGTGCAAACCATTACTATATTGTATTGTTTAATATCCATATATTTACTTTGTAATAGAACCACACCAAGTGTTGGCCACGGTGGTGCAATGGTTACTCTCTGGGCTGATGTTGGAAAACAAGTGAGTTCAATAATATTTCGGCTTAGTATAATATTGTTTCTTAGATTTTGCATGGAACTGTCGATCCTTTATCCAAATTTAATATCTTGTATAATCAATAGTATATTTTGTATTTCATTATTGATATTAGGTTCATATGCTGTACATAAATTTATACAGAAAATAATACTTCTGAGCTATTGTGTGGTTTTGGTTTAGCGTACTGCAAAAAAAAATTGTTCTTTTTGTTGTATAACGGTGTAGCATAAACCTACTGCAGTACTATTTACCACTAATGACGTGTTCATTACATAATATATGAAGTAACGCGTGATATAACATGCACAAAATAAACACATTTAGCCTAAATGCAAGCTTAACCATATATGACCTATTATTTTAATGTAGGTACACTATCCTACTATATCACATAAAAAATCACTTTCGCAATTCACATTCAATTTAAATCATAGTTTCTTCCGCACCTAACCTAATTCACATCTTCACTTGAATATGCAAAGACTGTGCTGGTTCATGTGCAATTCAAACTAATCTAAAGCGTTCTGGCCGTCAGTATATCACAAAAATAAACAACATTTACAGAATTCATTTCGGTTCCTTAAGTGTAGATTTTAGTTAGGTAGTCGAGTTTACATCTTGAATGGGCTTTTGCACACACACTGGTGTGCAGTCCAAGATCCTTGTGTAGATTGCACTTGCATAGTATTTAGAATACGTGGTCCGTCGTGGGGTAGTGGTTGACACTAGCCAGGCACCAAACCGTTGCACTTGTGGATCACTTCCCTACCTACCTCGTTATACCCTGTGTACACGTCGGAATACAAAATTAACTGTGTCAATGAAACCTCACACAGTACCTGTTACATCAGCAGACAAATAACAAGAAAATTAACAACATAGGAAAGTCTCAGTGATGTGTCCGTACTATGTTAAGAAAGGGAGAAAAAAGGAATTTGAAGTTATAGGCGGGGGCAGGTGGCGCACGCCACACATTGTTGCAACCTTTTGACCAAAGGCATAATTAAATGTGTGGAGGCTGCGTATACATGCTTGGCATTCACAAGAATTTCAGCTGGTCTCGATGATGACCCTAATTGCAATGTCATGAAAATGTGGAAATATTTCTCCATAGCTGACGTCATCTTGATCATCAGAGACGCTGTGGATACAGTGAAACCCCACAACAGTAAATGCTTGCTGGAAACCTCTGTGGGGTGAGGTATGCAAGAGGACCACACAGAAAAGCTTGTTGAAATCCACAAAGACACACTAACTGACAATCTCAAAGAATTGATTAAAAAACAGATGTAGATTAACAAGAAACATGACGTGATGAAGATGGTAAGGATCCGAAGGATTCGTCGGCTTTCAGACTTTGGAAAAGTTTTCTACAGTATTTCCCAAAGTTCAGGAGTTAATGGATTTGATCGTAGAATACAATCCTTCTATTGAAGATTCCCTTCGTAACATGTTAAGTGCTTCTAATAATTGTTGATTTCAGGTTAAGCTTTTCTAAATCCTTTTTTGCAGTTACTTATTATTGATAAGATAAATGTTACAGATTGTAGTATTTGAACCATTATTTTCAGGGATATTACTGGAGAATCTGGTATATGGCTGGCTTCATAACTGTTCTTGTCACTTATTTTATTTAAATTAATTCATACTCTGAATGATGTCTTTACTTTAAACATATATCAACCTAATTGTTTACCAATCTTTGCTGTAAATATTCATAATACCTAATGCCTATTTGCAGCATTAAGTTTTTTAATGTGTGGGAAAATGATAATGAAAATTTAATGTTGTTTAATTAAAATTGAATGGTTTAAATTATTCAACATCATTCAAAGAATAAGTAAGTAAAAATAGAGTTAGAAACAGACTACAGAAATTTTTTGCACCATAATTTCTGGTTTTAACAAGTTTAGCAGTGTTTTAATTTTCTGGGGAGACACTTATTAGAAATTAAAATATATAATTAAATAAATTGAAATTGTTCTATATTTGGTGTAACCATTCTGTTGGAACTAAATTTTTTTATAGCTGTAGAAAATGTGTTTATTTGAAAGGTAAAGTTCAGTGTTGAAATAATATTTTTTAGGTTGAATTATGTTTTTTTTAAGACATTTGTAAAATTGTAACTTTTTATTTCTGATCTCAGATTTTCATCTTTAAAATCTATTTTTGGTTAAATAATTTTAAATGTTGGTAATTTTATCAGCCCAATGCTGTTCATCAAGCATGCCTAATCCTTCTCACATACCACATAAGGTCCTTTGTCAAAATTTTAATCCTAGAGCCATAGACGTCTCGGAGTCAGAAGTGCCTGCGAAGATCTGTCATGAAGTATCTACAAAGCAGTTAGAACTGCAACAGAGCCCTCCATCCATAACCCCATGTTCTCCTGTTCCAAAACCTTCCCTACCCATCCACTCTAGTTCACCAGCCTCAATCACTCAGTTCCATCCATTCCAGCCCAGCCGTTCTCGTCTATCAATCCCCGGAGGTGTTACGAGAAGCACGAGGACGACATCACCTAGTACAATATGTCTGCAGTCTAATCCTGTCAGAGTGTCTTTCCCGACACCTGCGGTAGACTACGCTGCCCCTCATCGTGATGTGGCTCCCCCTCATCGTGATGTGGCTCCGCCTAGAAAGAGTGAACCACCGGCTGTTGCTTTGGCCAGCTCATCTTGCATGGCAAACCCTAGCCGCACCAGTCGCAGGATGTTTGTAGAAGAGAACAAACAAAGTCCCTTTGCTGCATTTGGGTGGAACGACACCAACAAAGATGTTGGCGATAAGAAAACTTACAATATTTCTGCTCCTAGAGCCCAGGTCAGTTTCTTCTCTTCATCTCCAACTATGTTGTAGTAGTAATAGTAGTAGTAATAGTTCACTCCTCCACCAGTTACCTGGCATTCAGTTATCCGGCACGCATCTGCATCATCCCTTGTCCGGGACTCGAACCCAGAACCCTTCAGACAGAGAACTGGCGCGCAACCCACTGTGCCACGGAGGTTGGCATGATGCAGGCAGGCGGGTGGCTGAGCAGTATAGCGCTGGTGTGCTGTGTCTATCCTACTCTAAACTTTAAGGGCAGTGCAGTTACATAATCGCCCTCCCAGCCGCCCTACCCTAGGCGAGTAGGTAAATCCCCGCCCTTTAAGACCTGCATATCTCTCGCATAATGAAGCAGTCTTTCGGAAAGTCGGATATCGGGTGATGAAGTAACTGCGCAGCTTGCTCGCACACATATGTAAATTTGAGTTGTTTTTGTGTTGTGTTGCACAATGGCTACTAACATGACAAATGTGAGTTCTGGTTTTAGTGAAAAACTGGAAAAGATTATGTTGTCTACCAAAGATAAAGTTGACATTTAAATATAAACTAGATGATGTTGCTTCTGTGAAAGTTAAAATCACGGAAAAACTGTAGCTGAGATAAAGAAAGAATATATTCTACGTGATGTGATTTGGGCACTTGCTAGAGATGGGACAGCATACCCAACTCAATATTTCGCAAGGCTTGGCATAAACTGTTGCCAACCTTAGCATTTGTTGACCAACGATGAAGAAAGTGAAATTAATGATTTCAAAAGCTTTGAAACAACAGTGAACACACTGTTGCAGTGTGCCAAAAATATTACCAACCCTGAAGTTTATGAATTAGGCCTACATGATAAAAATGTTACGGAATGGTTTCAAGTTGACGTTGATGTCCCCATTGTTCATCACTTCACTGACCAGGAAATAATTGACTCTTTCACAGGTGTGACAAACAAAGAAAATGATAACAGTATCAGTGATGACTACGAAGAACCAGCTGCGAAAATCACGCAAGATGTGTGTCTATCATGTAGAGCGCTTAATAACTGGTCTGCAGCAGTGAAGCTATTTCTCTGAGCAACAAATCATGTCCTTGTGCACAATTCAGAAGTAGTTAATAAACGAGAGGCCAAGATACTTAAAACAACAACGTTTGATGGATGTGTTCACGAAATTGCCACAAGTACGCGCACTGAAGCAAGTGATGCAACATCCAGCACAAGCGGTATGGCAACACTGAGCATGAGCAGCTTGAGAGCTCCCAGCACGAGCGTCTTGTACGACATAAGTGATAGTGATTAGGCCGGTAAATGAACACGAGCCATTTGCAAACTTTAGTAAACTCGGAATGCTGACTTTGTTTGCATGTTACATACATACCTATTGCTGTGTAAATATTTCATAAGTAACTTAGTGTACGTAATTTATAAATCGTACATTAGGGGTGAACAGTGAGTGGAAATAACTTAACATGTGTAAAGCCTACAGGTAAGTAGCAATTAGTGGACGTAAACAAGGAAACTGCTGTTGCTACGCACGGCCAGTCACAGCTGGTCCACGAGTCAGTGCGCGTAGAGTGACCACCCAGGACGAGACAGTTGCACACGGGCAGAGGGGGGAGGGAGAGCAGCTGACGGTCGTGCAGATAACTCTCAGGTGCCGCGGCCCGTCTTATTAGTACGTAGTAGGTAGTATTTACATATATGTTTTTATGTGTGTTCAAACTATTTTTCACTGTATTTTCATAATAATGAATAGCACCTGAACAGACAGTATAGTATTACACTATTTTTGGTACAATTACTGTATTCATCAGAAGTATTATATTTTGTTTGTTTTTTCCTTCAGTTATCCAGCAAATTCAAATATTCTGCACACATTGTCCCCTGAACATGCCAGATAAACGGTGGAGTGGTGTAGTAATAGTAGTAGTAGCTGTGATGGTGGGTGCACATGTGTGTGTGTGCGCACATATATACATGAGTGTGCATGCACACACGTGTGTGCATACACTAGGTATATGCTGCTTATCTAATCTGTACATTTAACTTCTTATTTCATTGTCGTAGTTGTCCATTTATTTAAAAATTGCTTGAAATTATTTATTAACTGTTTATTGATACAAACAAAAGAAAGCAATATTGCTGTTGGGGTAGTCTAAATTTCAGGATAAACTAGTTGCTTGTTAAGAAATAAATTGACAAACTATGGTGAGAGATTTTTAAATATAAATTATCTAATAATGTCTTAGAATCACAGGGAGAAAGAAAGTTCTAACACTAAAATGAAATTTACATTTATTTAGTAAATTCGAGTAATTATCAGTCAGTTATGAAAAGGGTGGAAAATCATACTATGTAAATGAAAAAAAAATTAATATACAGTAACTAACATTTAATATGCCGTATTTACCCACGTACCACCTGCACATTTTTTCTCAAAAACATAATGGAAAAGTTGGGGTGTGGTTACTATTAAGAAATGAAGGTTTCTGATAAATGGGGCCTAAAAATAGTAAAGTTTACCATACGTTTAAAAGACGACTGGAAGAATTTATTATAATATAAACGCAAGTGCCAAGACAGTGTACACCTAGATCCTTCTTTTTCAGCTCTCGCTTGCACAATCCAATAAATGAACATATGGACACTCACAGCGCAGTAGGTGGCAGCGCAGAGATTCAAGACCAAGATAATGCTTTATCACTTCACTAGAATGAGCTACAGTAAAGCATCCTCTGTAAATACTGCAGACAGAGTTCAATATACGCAGCTGCTGTATAACATTCACGTTGTGTGCAGTGAAGCACGAGGTGTCAGCTTTTCTTATAGCTATTGTTTATATTCCAAAATGTCAAGCAGTGCAGAGGCATATTTATAATTTTGGGGTGTCATTTCATTCTTAAGATGTTATCTACATATTTGATGGAAGTAATGTTCATTTTATTGAATTATATTTCATTATGTTGATGAGGGGTGCTGGGACGGTGACGTATAAATTACAATGACATTGACTCTGTAGGTGAGTCGGACAGGATGTGGGTGACAAAGTATAGGGAATGGACCGGCTAGCAGTGAGAGCTGAGATGAGATGGATAGTGGGGAGAAGGGTACACTGCGGAAGCCGTGGAGGAAACCCATTAGTTGATGATGATCCCAGGGTCTACAGGTCGACGACCACGGGGCAGGCTACGTACCATTGGATTGTTGCATCCTCCAACGACGGATTCTTCGGGGACTTGTTAGGGCCAGTCTCCATGCCACAACTCACTCAAATAAGTACACTATGCGTCACTAGGGACGGGGTCAGCAAACACTATATAAATAAAAATGTGGATAGTGTCCGTAATTTACTCACCATAAGCAATTGACTGGTATCTGCTGAAGGTCAATGCCAGATGAGTGGGCCTGGAGCATAAATCCCTCCAGTAGGTTATGCGAGAAAACAGCACTCGGCTGGCGGTGAACTTAAGATGTGAATTTAAGCCCCTGGACGCAATGACTGGCTGGTAGGCGGAGAGGAGCTCCGAGTCAAAATCAGTAACGAAACTGTTCCAGTAATTAAAACTGAAACTATTGAAAACTAAAATGACTGATGCGAAACTGGTGAAGGACACAGGTTAGACAAGGCGTCTATCTCCTTCTAGCGTCAGACTCCAACTAACTCAACATGGCATTTGGCGTCGCCAAGCTAGCTCCGCAAAGGTGGCTGAATTTGCGCGGCGCAAAGTAGTTCACATACAAAAAAATACATAATGGAACAAAGTTACACGAGACACAGTGCAAAATTGACACTGGAAAAATATTAAAATTAAAAAAAAAAACATTATTGGTATTCTGAAATGTCTTAGGTTGGATTGTTATTCTCTGTACATCATGTTCAAGGGGAAGGATAAAAATACGTAGGATAGCTGATGCAGGTCTGACGTAATTGAATAATGGTGACTAAAAAATAAAAGATGAAAGACAAAATATTAAAACACATTTTTAAAAATATTAAGTCAGTATTAAGACACTTGAAAAACGTGTTTAAAGAGTAAATTTAAAGAAATTTTTTTAATGGTAATATATATTATTTACAACACACACTGAGTGTAGGTCATACAAAATTAGTACAGTGCGGCAGACGGAATAGTGGGAGGGTGTGCTAGGTACACGTAAATGTTTTTGAACAAAAGGTAATTTAAAAGTGAATAGTGGGGAGAAAAATCCTTGAGGCACAGGTGAAAAAGTCAGGTTTGCGTATAACATAGGGGTGGGTGATACGATGGTAAATACGAAAATAATCTATATATGTATCAAAACCATTTACCCTTTAAATAACATCTAAGGGTTAGGAGTACTGTATTGGTTGACTACACAAACTTGTGAATAACTTATATTCTATAGGCAAAGTGTATACATTTACTAAAATACACCTAATTATAGCAGAAGAAACATAAATCTGACTACTGACCCAGCAAATATATTTTGGAAGTATCCTGAAAGCAAGATGAGTTAAGGATGTTAGAACCGTTGTGGTCATACATTGTTCATGTTTATATATGAATGCATGCACACATACACACCTGCACGGAGTATGACCTTGATTTTTTCATTATACTGTTTCATAATGTCCTTTTGGATAAACGTCTCTAATGTTTGACAATCCATTTTTCAATTCAAATAGTCACCGATTTGCAATAACTTGGTTAATTCATTCTTATGTGCCAGAGTTGACACTTTCATGTTTAAAACATGTTATGCTGTAGGTTGTGCCAACTCAATTTATGTTGTTTCAAATTGAGTTCCTGTTTTCATGAACCTAATTCCAACGTAAATCGAGGACTTAAATGTATGTTTATATGCATACGGGATGGAATATATATTGCTGCAGATAAGTTCACTGGTAGAAGAACTGTTCATCAATAATAACACACACACAATGGAGGCGGCAGTTGTCCATCACATGTGTGTTTGTGTTGGCATAGATGGCTGACAATTTGAACACATGTTGCTTGAAACTTGAAAGGTATGAAGTAAAAATGTTTTGTAGAATGTGTTGTGTTATTTACTAGTACGTACATATTGCAGCTCATGTGCCTTCAAGCAAGTTGAAACAATAAAACATTTGTTTTACAGTATCACATGCACTAATAAAGATGTCCTGCCTGCTCTCCTGCATACAAGTGCAATGTGTGTTGCGTACCTCTCTGTAATATGGTTGTACATCGCTAGTATTCCGACATGCTACACTCGTTGCCAACCTGTCGGCATTGCTTTACTGCTGTGGTAATTTCTATTGATTCAGTTTTGTAAGAGGTGTGGTTTATATGTTTGCAATTTAGTAGTTTACAAAGGCAAATAGAATTATAGGAGATAAAGAAAAAAACTCACAAAAGCTTTTTGGTGAAAATAATATTTAAAACTGTTCTCATCATGTGATCCAGTTTGATTATTATGAAATGAGAAATAGCATTTACTACGGTTAATCCTACCAGTCTCTATTTATGAAGAAGGAAAAATTATTCAACGTGAATTATAAAGAATGATTTAATGTAGCGACCGAGAATACTCTTTAAGTACAAACCGACTTGATCGTACTGCTGGTAGACAAAGGGATGATTTCAGTGGTAAGTCCAAAACAAAAAAACTTCAACTTATTTTACATAGTTTCTCTAGTCGTCAAATTCACGGCTAGGAACTCTTCTCTGGCACTTTGAAGATGATTTAAGAAAAGTACAGTTATATTTGTCTGACAAATTCTAGCGCTAACGACCATATAAACAGATTCATGTTCTTTTTTTAGGCTTCTTTGTTTCATTTCTGATGGCTCGGGAGTAGTAAATGCGTCGATCTTACCAGAGAATTCCCTTAATATCTGATCCAGTCAATCAGTACCTCGGACAGGCGGCAAATGGAAAAACTACGTCCTTCCTCGTCAGGTAGCAGTTGGATAGGAGGATCGGCAGACTCTGTACTATGACGGCTACTCGCCTGCAGATATCTTTGTGAACACTTTGGACTCCAATCCACCAAGTGGACTCTACGATGGTTGTAAATTGGACGAGAACTGGATGATAGATTCTTCGGAACTATTCACTGCGATCGTAGGCCTCAGAAGAGGTCGTACAAAAAAAAACCAATCACCAGTCTCTGGTATCCATTAATTTGGATTTATTCTATATATTCAGCATCTGCAAACATAGCTTTGTATTCTCTGGACAATACTATACACGACGAGAAGTAGAGTCGTTCGATTTAATACAGATACAAACTTTTTTTTCATCATATTTCATGAATTTTAGTACCATCACCTCCGTCACAGTCGAAAACTTCCTTATATTTTTTACTTCCGTGCATTCTGTTGTTCTTCTCATTGTTACCAACCCAGAGAATCGTCCTTTGCCTGTCGATATTCTGACCTGATCAGACCGAGGATCACACCTCCAAGTAAAAAAATTCAATTTTTATAATGGAAACTTGTAGGAACCGTAGTGGATTTACAATGAATAGTATTTACAAGTTTTAAAACCCAAAGACAAAACACTGGGTACCTGCGACCATAGAAATTATTATTATATTGCTTCTAGCAGTTTGTACAACAACTACGGTTGAAATCTACCATATCTGTAACATAGAAGAAAATTATGTTACACGGCTCAGTCTTTGAATGTCTCTATCTTGTAACAATTTGTCTGAGCATGTTTGGATGCGTTGCACCTTTTGTATTCCTTATGTCATACTTGTTCTTCATTCACTACGATGGGTTGCTTCATGCTTTCAGGTACAGAAATGCATGCATAACGTAGGCAAATCCATGTTTCCAACGTATGGGATGGTGATCACACTTTGTTCCCTGCATAAGTATTATCGTGCATTTGAAGTGAATCTGGAAGGGCAATGTTCCATTTGTACAGGTTCTTGATTTACCATCACATCAAATGTTCGTCAACACAACTTTCATGATAGTTGTAAGCGTATGCTGTTGACAACAGAGGTTTCCTTACTGTACTTATATTGTTCTTGAGTTAGGTCTGGCTATTTGTACCGTGAGCTGTTCTGTAATTTACTTTCCACCATATATATGTGTATAATATCCTGTTGAGAAATCATCAGCAAATCAGTTCACATGAAATAGGGTGATATAATCAGTATTTCGGTCACCGTGAACAGTTAAAAAAACAAAGAAATAAAATTTAATTACAAAAATGAATTACATTGAAAGAAAAATATGCTCTTTTGTTTTTGGAATTCTAGTTATAGGTTGTTGAGTCTGAATAAATTACTTCTACAAGCTATAGAGTTATGAAAATCTTCGTAATCAAAGGGCTTAATTTCCAAGGTAAAGTCTGATACATTGTACTGTGGAAGTATGCAGGAACAAGTTGAGCTAATCCTGAGGAGACCCCATACCTCTCTCAAAATTACAACAAAACATATACATGTTGATTCCAAGCGTATAATTTAGATTTTCAATGCAACAGTCGTACAAAACAATGACATTAATTTATTATTAAAAAACACACCTTGTCCAAATTCATCCATAGGGCTATTACAAAACGTGAGTACCAAACATCACATGTTGAACGGAACATATTATGTAGTTCGTCTCGGACCCTTCGACTCCCCGGCGGCGCCCTTTACCAAAATGGTAGTGAAAAAACCAGAAGTAAATACGCGAATCACAGCTCAGAAGGAGCAAACGACTTCGAAAAACTAACATTAACATAACTCAAAAGCCAACTTAACCAAAGACACGATGACCATTGGAACCTCGAAAGGGCCAAGAGACGATGCGCGTTGCAGGAACAATTAACAGATAACGGCCTGGCTTACCAACGGGAGAAGGGGAAGGAGAGGGGAAGGAGGCAGAGTCAAGGAAGGGGCACGAGCATCACCAAAGCTGTCGGAGGATAGCCGAAGTACGTGGCGGCGACGAGAAAGTTCAAAATTACATAGGAGTTAATGTTCTGACAAAGTACACACACAGCGAATCATTGGCACAGAGTTCATAGCCTCAGAAAATGTTCCAATATGGCAATTACTAGATTCCAGAAGATTTTCCTATTCGTATATGAAAAAAAGAACTCAACAACAACCTCTCCCTCCAATTCCACAAACTAAGGTTGAAATTTATAACACTTCTGAATCAGGAATGTCTGTAGGTCAAGTAACAAGGTCCGCCAAAAGGCAAGGGGGGGGGGGGGCATTGAGACAGGATCTCGTTGA
This sequence comes from Medauroidea extradentata, assembly GCA_003012365.1. Lineage (NCBI taxonomy): Eukaryota > Metazoa > Arthropoda > Insecta > Phasmatodea > Phasmatidae > Medauroidea > Medauroidea extradentata. Next base: position 16,760 of record PNEQ01055960.1, read on the forward strand.
GGCCAGGCCAGCTGATCGTCGAGAGTCGCTGCCAGAAGAAGTTTGTAGAACGGAGAAGCCCCACAAAGGCACAGGAAATGGGTTGATTAGGAAGCCCTCGAGCATAGCAGTAACCGCACATGAAACAAAATTCAAATAAAGATTAGCCCCAATACAAACAAAGAAGATATCTGCTGAAATAAAAAAACACCAAAGGGTGAATTGATATACACACAATTAATTACAAACAATCCATCACACAAAATAGAATTTGGCATTATTGCTCATAAAATCTGCACAATTTATAGTATAATAAATTAGTGTAGTCTGTCTCACGAAAGAAATCGATTTTTTGACACTTCTGAAGGCTATCATGTGCACCAATTTCTGCAGGATATTACTTTTAATTTTGATAAATTTCACAGTTTGTGGTAGAGGAAAGCATTGCCTTTTTCATGGAAACGATTCTAAAAATATATGCCAACACAACTGTCAAAAAGTGGAATTCTTTTGTGAGACGGACTATAACTAGGCATTTGCCTGTACACAAAAAAGCCCAGAATATCATGTGCCTGAGATGAAAATAATTATCCATATCAAAAATTGCATATAAGAAAAAATACACATACACAAGATCATAGTACGTACCAAGATTAAAAAATCACACAAGGTACATAAAATAATTATATTACATGGTGCACCACACACATTTCCTGATAAAATAGCGCATAATAAATAACATCTAATACATATCAGAATAAAGGCTATCCATAAAACAGAGTGGCCAGGGACAAACACAAAACACAACGGCCCAACAAAACACCCCAAACATACGCCACGTAAATAAAAACACCATACTACGCCAACAACTCTACGCGGAGTGCAAAAAAACCCTCGGCCTACGAAAAGCCGGAATTCACGTGCCATCGTTCCTCCAAGACGGAATTTCCTGCGTGCTGTAAGGTCGCCTTGAAACACACTAACACATACGCTTAAACATCCGGAGCATGCTTCAAATGAGAGACATGCGGTTTACGGTACACTCGCCCAGTTTCAATATCAACCGACAAAACTGTATTAGGGCCCAATAACAGCACGACCCGATAAGGGCCAGAATAAACCACATTTAATTCGCTAGTGGTGTCATTAGCATGGGGTGGAAGCACAAAAGACTTGCAAAACACAGACTGTCCAACCTGAAAATCACTAGGAATTCTTCAGGCATTGACTTGCGCCTGGGAACGTTGTTGAGCCTCTGTAAGATTTCCGAAGGTCTGATAACTCGGCAACTCCTGCTGAGCACAGTCCAATGGCAGGACGGGGTATGGTATGCCCCACACATTCAGTAACGGGTTTATAAGGTCCCGTCCCAACAAGACTCGAGCAGGAGTATTCCTCGTGGCTCAGTGCACGGCAGAATTGAAACCCACGTTAATTAAGGGGAATTAGTCCCTAAATAAATAATATTAAAATGAACTTAAAATTATTCATTTTGTAGTAGACATAAATGACAAGTATTGGAGAAGTTTTGACACTTTAAACGAACTTTGCATACTAATTTTGTAGCCCTTACAGCAAGAATCAGAATAAAAATTTTTACTAATTACTGCCTTCATTTTCTAGATTAAAGTACGAGGAATTATGTGTCACATTCGGTTTTTAAAAACGGTTGTATGAAACAGTTTACTAATGCATTTTACATAATTTTTGTCATGTAATTTCAGTAGCAAATTTACACACTTTAACCAACGATTTGAAACAAAAATACTGCACTGTATCATACTGTTGCATTTAAATGAATTTTATAAGCAATAATATTGCAGTTTGTTAAACTGGTTCACGAAATGCAGACATAAAATCAAATGTATGTAACAATGTGTTAGGTTGACTACAAGTTCCCTGTGAAGTGCTTCCGTCTGGTGAGAAAGACAAATATTTTAACTGTACGAAAGCATGTTCCCCCCCTGCTTCACCAACTTTCGGACAGGACCTGTGTCACGTACAGTTGATAGAAGGGAGGTGGGGTGCGAGACAGCAGTACCATGAGAACATGGGAATAAAAACGCTTGCAGCTACTGGCTTACACTGTTACCATATCTTTCGAGGGTTGTCACAAGATCAGTACGGCCTACCCATGTGCCTGCCAACAGTGTATGCAGGCCACTGAGAATGTGAGTTCTTTAGTGTAATGCTTTCCTCTAAGGTCTCTATTATTTATGTTCACTTTATTTACAACATATTTTACTGCTAAGTAATCTTTTTTAACAATATTTTTAAAGAACGGTTTAAAAAGATTAACTACACTTAATCAGACAAATCAACAAAGCAGGAGCGTGGGCGTCCTGTTTGTTCCTTAATAATGATATTAGTTTGACGTGTCGATGGCGAGGCCAAAGGGAAAAGTAGGTGCCTCAGTGCCATTACCAGGGCACTAAGCGAGTGTCGGGCTCTCCATCCCAATTTTCCGTGGACTGCCGGCTGCTGCTGGGGTGTGGGTCTACCGCCCGTGTGGCTGCGTCCCTTTGAGTCCTCCACGTCCTTGGTTGAGGTGGGAGTTGAACCCACGAGGTGCTGGTTTTAACAGGAAGGGTTTAGCTCCCCGAAATACCCAGACAGGGCAACGGTCAAAATAACACAAAACATACGTCTGGACTCCGTTTATTGTTCCCGAAACGTAAAACAACATGGACTCACGTACGTGAAGCGGATCCCCCTCTCGACGCCTGGGGTTGGCGAATACAGTGAACCGCGGTACTGCGTGACTATAACACTAAAGTGAACATAAATCCTCGGGCGAACTGTGAGTCTATGAGCTTGGGGCAGCACTGCTCCTGGGTACGTCACTTGGTTGGATTACTTAAAGTTCCGTACTAAATAGATTAAATGAAGTTACTATGCCCTTACATGATGGATGCACTATGAACTCGAAGGCCCAGGAACCGCCGCATCGCATGGCCGTCATCCCTCACGCCCTGAACAAGACTGACTTCAACATGGCGTCCTCCGTTGCACAAGGCGAGAAAGGGCGCGGAAAAATTACCGCTCTCCGCTTCCACGCATGTGAGTTAAATAGCAACTACACAAAACATTATTAAGTTGACACAATAACTTCTGATGCTATAACATTGTCTTAAAAAAAAAGCACTGATTGATTTACATAAAAAGGCTGATTTCTGTAGGGAAATTAATTTAAATGGCCTTCCGCCCCGGTTGTCTTGTTAACCTGTCTCCCAAAGTTCAGGCTGGCCTTAATTCACATAGCACTTTGTTAGTTGCTCTACAAGAGATTATATATTGTGACAATGGCGGGAAAGGCAGCTTGGCTACTAATTACAATTAAAACAGAAAGAGCTATGCACAAGTACTCACAGGATGGTACTCGCAGATAGAAACACACACACATAGGATGAATACATTTCTTAGCGGACACGCGGTCATAACGTTTCGCAGACTACATCTGCTTCATCAGGTGAGTGGAGGCACACTGAAGTCTTATTGTCCAGCAGTGGTTGGTAATCAGTACACCTAGCGGCCAGAGGGCAAACTAAGGTGCGGCGGGAAGTTTGAAATGTGGGTTTGTTATCTGCGGTTAAGGCCAGGTAGCTGTCTGGATTTTGTGATGTATTGATGTGCCAGTTCCCAGCGTCTTAATTCTGCTCTGTTTTTGTTATTCAACAACAGCAAAGAGACAGCCTGGTTATCAGTATATAAATCAAACTCGGCTACAGCCAAAAATGATTCAAATTTTCCCGTACCCCACACACATGCCAACACCTCTTTTTCAAAGGCGCTGAGGTGGCGCTCAGAGTCGGTCAGAGTGCGACTGGCGAAGGCTACTGGTAAGACCTCGCCATCACACCATTGACCCAACACAGTCCCCAAAGCCATGCTGGAAGCATCGACATGGAGTACAAAACGACAGTCAAAATCAGCCAAACCAGCTTTTAGGGCGTTAAAGCTCCGCTCTTTTTCTGGAGCCCACACAAAAACTAAATTTTTTTTGTTTCAAGAAATTAAGGGGGGCAGCCAACTCTGCAAAATGGGAGATAAAGCGAGCATAATACCCCAACAAACCAATGAAACTGGAAATACCCTTAACGGTTTTGGCACGGGAAATACACAATAGGGCTAACATGGACAGGATCCATTAACAGCCGCCCATCGTAAATAACATACCCAAGAAATTTAGCAGAAGAAGCCCACGTGACCTTGGCGGAATTTACGGTAAGTCCAGCACTACGCAATCAATCCAATACATCGCACAAATGAACCAAATGCTCTTCAAAAGGTTGGCTGTACACAGTAATGTCATTGATGTAATTGTAGACAAATTTAAAATTTAAAATCAGAAAGAACGTGATCAAGCACACGCGACAAAGCTTGGGTCCCGAAGCAAGCGCCCATGGGTATGCAGTTGAACTTATATTGAGCCCACTGTGTACATTTAAAGCAGTATATTTGTGAAGGTCGGTATGAAGCAAGCAATGATGGAAACTTCAATTTGGGTCGATAATCAAGTAGACACTGTCCTTTCCCAGGTGCTGTAAGGCCGAATCAGCGGTCAGAGCAGGAAACGGATCTAAATAAATCTGACGGTTGACTTAGGTCATGTCGGACTCCAAACGATAACCTCCACTACTGCCCTTCTTAACTAAGAATGCTGGACACGCATAGTCAGGTGTCAACGGAGAAAAGACCCTTTCCTTTAACAGCTTATCGACCACTCAATGCATAGTATCCAACTTGTGAGGATTATACACATAGTATGGAAGACGTACCGGCAATTCATCAGTCACTGCGAACCGATAGGGCAAGACATCACACTTTCCAATTTTGGGGGTTATCACATTGTGATAAACATCCAGTAAAACCTGCGCCTTCTGTGAAAGCGAAGTATCAACAACAGTGTGATGGGGCTTCCTTCTTTCTTTTCTCGTTGTTATTTAAATGTGTGGGAGGTTACGTCGTTCCTGTTCGGGACGGCAGAATGTAGTGGGGCTGATTCTTCTACGTATGTTGTTTGTTTGTTTATATGTTGGACGTAACTCTCCTCCGTTGCTATTACAAGTACTTAGCCGGCAAAAAAAAAAACAAAAACACAGCGAGCTGATGTAGAGGCGGTGCCTATTATATTGATGCCCGGATAGCAGTGAGGTTAATCAGCTACAGATGAATAAATAAATAAAAATCATAATATTGGCATTTTCTTTCTTTTATTTAACCATTCTTTTGGCGCAGTTTAACAGACACAGGCAATTAACATTGCGAGTGCTCGCCCAGAAATAGTTGAGGTGACTTTTCTATCTACGGATTACGACTTGCCGTTTCCCTCTGTAGTAGTAGTATTTGGTCCGGCACTTTATCTACCCTAATTCCGACTACGTGGTTAACAATACCTACTGCTGGTTACATTACTAGAAATAAAAAGGCAGTATGCCAAAAAGAGAAACAAATAAAGACTGGTTTCTCCTAACGAATCCGTCCTCTAGGCTTCACAACCCCTCTGCCCCGTCCAACACGTCCTCTTCCTTCCGCCATGACGCCC
>PNEQ01055974.1:0-11661 GCA_003012365.1 Medauroidea extradentata
GGCTACACCTACTGTGGAAGAACAACCTCCAGTGCAGCGCTAGTTTCCCTCGCTGTAATAGCCTTTACTGGGTGGGGAGAGTCCGACGAGGAAGACGGCGGTCGACGCTTCGGGAGTGCATCCTGGGAGCGGAGCACGCCGCCATCTAGCCATCGCGCCCTCGCCGACAGACTACTCAAGCCGAGAGGTTTCGGCTTACCGCCGTGACCTGCACCGGCCAAAACCTCGCCCCCACCCACGACAAAATACATGAAATACACTTTAATGCATCATACAATAAATTTTCACACCAATTTACATACAAAACTGCAAATTCTCCAATAGCATACAACTATAAAAATCAAGTACGACATGATCCAATCAGTATTAGGTACAATGTAGATACAATGAATACAATCATAAATAAGTAATACACGAATAGATATATAAAAATCTCTTAAAATACTCAATCAATCTTGTACTAAGGTGCACCTCAATAACATAAGAATATACCCTCCGGAGGGACACAAACTATCACCACAGAACATAGACGACCGGTCATAATTAAACAAACACAACACTTCCACAACAAACACGTATTACGACACATAACACAAACGCTACACACACAAAACACACTAACAACACTCCACCTCACTACCTGAACACCCAGGATAACTGACACCTAAAATTGCTACAGAGGGAATGCACATTTAGGAGGGCGGATCCTGCCCCCCCCCCCCCACAGACGATAACCTCTTCTGTGGGATGTCGCCAAAGATCGAAGCAACGCCTCCTGCATCTCAATTACCCTGAAACACATAATCTTGCAAGGAATTAATCTTCCGGGCTATCCGCTGCGTGTTTCAAATGGCTCACATGTGCTTTCCGAACAATACGCCCAGTGTTCGGATCTGCCTAAAGCACTGTATTAGGACCAAGTGTCGTGGGTGGGGGTGAGGTTTTGGTCGGTGCAGGTCACGGTGGTAAGCCGAAACCTCTCGGCGTGAGTAGTCTGTCGGCGAGGGCGCGATGGCTAGATGGCGGCGTGCTCCACTCCCAGGATGCACTCCCGAAGCGTCGACCGCCGTCTTCCTCGTCGGACTCTTCCCACCCAGTAAAGGCTATTACAGCGAGGGAAACTAGCGCTGCACTGGAGGTTGTTCTTCCACAGTAGGTGTAGCCGAAGGTGGAAGGAAAGAAGTGGCAACAAAGGGGTGCTGATGCCCCGGACAGGATAGCACAGAAGTGCCTGGGTGAGGAGTTGCGTCGGATGTGGGTTCACAAGGCGAGGATGGGGTGGAGACGGAAACGGGTGTCGAGGAGGGGGTGCTAAGAAAGGCTGATCCACCAGGGGACTGTAGCGCGAGCCGGACAATGGCGTGGCCGTTGAGGGGTGTGCCTCGTCGATCGGCGGCGGAAACCTCCCTCTGGATCTAATACACTCCTGTCTCCGGATCCCTAACCTCCAGTGCCTTCTGTACCAACCTGGCAAACTCCTGTCGGGCCCTCAACTTCCTACCTGACCTCTTAGGAATAGCCTGACTGTGGTTCAGAAGAAGATAGGATGCTACGGCTAGCGGCTAGCTGGAAACTGGAATCCCGTGGGATCGCTCTTTGTGGCATGAAAAGCCTTAATGCAGCAGCTCTATTTTTGCGCTGGGCAGGCAGACTTGTCGAGGAGCGCTAGAAGTGCGCCTCAGCACGTCCCTATGCCTTTTCACCTCTCTCAGTCAAAACAAAACCTGACACCACTCGGAAAGAGCACAGTGTAGTCGTGCTACCTCTAGAGAGCGTAATGAAGAAAATCTGGAAGGCGCGCGGCTTACGCCTCCTCCCAGTCGTAGATTAAGACGACCCGATTTCAAACTCCCGGTGCGATCCTATGGTATGCAGGGGTCCCAGGTGTCTTGCAGGCGGATGGGTTTTCTCAACAATGGAAGGGTACGATGCGTAAGAAAAGAAAGGAATGATGTGCTGAGTTGTTTATTGGCATACGCCAACAATGGTAGCTGAAACACCCTGTGCCTAGAAAGCCTGAAGGGCGTGTAGGAGAGAACCGAAGAGCACTAGCTTCCATGGGGAGAGTCGTTGATGCAGGTGACGACGCCTCGGAAAGCGGCTCTTGGTTGACGAAGCTTGGACAGCTGGCGTAGAAGGCTTTCACTTTCGTGACGGGCGCTTCTGGAAGGGATCCGGCGGTCGCTGGTCTTCCGGGCCTGGAGCTGTAGCTTGCAGTGGTGTTGAGGGTAGTGAAATCTACCGCAGGTGAACCTTTCAGTGACAGCAGGAGTCCAGTTCGCTACTCGGAGACGAACTGCTCTTGGAACTCAACTGAGTGGCATGTAAGATGCGACTGACTTCGGTGGCTCTTGCTCCCTCTTTTATACCCTTCTCGGGTCGGTCTGTGCTGATTGGCCGGCCGCTCGCCTAATGAAGAGACAGCTCGGGCGCGAGGGGGCGGTCTTTCCCTCCTCTGTGGTCTCTGTGCTGCGGGTGGCGTGTCTACAGGCAGCAAAGCGTCTTGTAGGAAAAATACGTTAAATTATCCTTGCCCAGGGTTTTTGGTGAACGAAGGATAACTAAGGATGGGTTAGGTAGGCTTTATATTAAATATTTGGAGTCAGGTTAGAGTGCACTGACGTGTGTGGGAGTAATAAGGGTAGAAAGGATTAACAATTGGTGCGGGAATATGGAACGGGCAGGATGAGGCGGCGGCTTCACAGCTCAAGACGCTGCGAGCATGCGTTACAAGTAATTTTATTACATCAAAAGGACCAACAAAACGGGTGAGGAGTTTGCTGCCACAATCGTCAGGATGGGAAGGTAGTCAGAAGGATTTACAGTAGACTGACTGACCGACCTGATAATCTGAAGGAACACGTCCGGCGTTATATCGCGCATGGAGGCGTCCACACTCGTCATACAGACATGCCAACTCATCCCCGGGTAGGCTCTCTCTAGTGGCATCGGACATAGGAACTGCAGGCATACTAGCCAACTTTTACGATTTTCCTGGAAGTTTTACAGAAATGCATCATGTTTTACGGTTTTACGCCTACGTGGTATATTTTACGGATTTTAGTTGTTTTGAACCACAGTTGATACCTAATTTTGTTTTCTCAAGTTATCTGCGAAAAACGTTTCAACTGTGTTTTGATGTGTTTATTTACGTATAAAAAATGGACGCGTATGCTTGTTAGCATTGTTTTCATTGGCCTACAGCAGTCAATTGAAAAATTTCTTGCAACTTGATCTCCAAAACTTCACGAATAAGTTCGTAATCGTTCGTGTGTTGACACAGTTCGTGGCCACGGGCGGCGCGGCGCTGAGCAATGTAGTAAAATGGCGGACTACTATGTTATTTGTTATTGAAGTACTTGGTAGCATTGCGTACTAATCCCGGTAAAAGTAGTTGTGCAGTGTTGATGTGGAGTGCTTACGTTGTTACTGCGCAGTGTTTTTAATGATATTGAAATGACCTGTGCAAATTGAAGCAATATTTGCAGTATTTTCGGGAAGAATATACGAAGGAAAATTCTTTCGTACTGAAATCTGAAAAGGGTCGTAAGTTTGCTTTTTGTAGCGTTTGTAGATGTGATTTAAACATATCACACGGAGGTAAAAACGACATATCTAATTATTTGAAGTCTGCCAAACATTCAAGTTATGTAAAAAATATTGAGGCTAGTAGTAGAATAAACAACTTTTTCTTTAGTAGCGGCGGGAGTGATAGTGCAATTAAAGCAGAGTGTTAGTTCACTTCATTCTTGTTAGAGCACAATATCGCTCTTAAGTGCTTCGAATCATGTGGGAGACAGCTATTTCGGAAAATGTTTTCGGACTCTGAAATAGTAAAAAAATATGCATGTGGAAGAACAAAAACAACAGCCATTGTAGCAGAAATGGCTCATGGCACAAGAGAGAGCATGGTGCGTCATTTGCAAAATGGGCCATATTCTCTTGCAACAGACAGTACAAACGATTCTGGCGCTAAGATATATCCAATAGTTGTAACTTTTTTCGACAAAGATGTGCAAAATACTGTGTCTGCAGTTTTTTCTTTGCCAGAGTTGCAGGGTGATGCCACTGGGCGAAATATAGGGAATTTAGTTTTGAGTGAACTTAATCATTGAAATGTTCCTGTAAGTCACATGATAGGCTTCTCTGCAGATAATGCCGCAGTCATGTTGGGGAAAAAATGGTACAGCAGCAGTTTTGGTGGAGAAACAGCAGGGTCTAGTGGTTGTAGGTTGCTTGTGTCATCTTATCAACTTGGCTGCTGAAAAAGGTGCTGCGTGTTTGCCAGTTAAGGTTGATGAGATGCTGGTAGACATATATTATTATATGGAGAAAAGTGCAAAACGTAAATACAGCCTGAAAAGAATTCAAGTCTTACATGGTGAAGAAGCCAGAAAAGTACTTAAACATGTGTGTCTTTAGGCAAAAGTTTGAAGAGATTCATTGATGAGTGGGACCCATTGTTGAGTTTTTTTAAAGACCAACTGAATTCACAAAAGCCACGGTCTACAGGAATATCTTCCTACTCAATTCCAAAAAAAGTCTTTGGTTAACAGAGCTCTGTTTCTACAGGAAAGCAGGAGACCCAGAAATCTAGTAGCAAGTCTAGCTGTTCGACAGGAAAAACTAGTAGTGCCTCATTAAAAAGAAAATCACCTGCAGATGTTGAGTCAATTTCAGGTGACCCTAAAATAAATTGATTTCTAATTCTGTGGGTGCATGTGGAAAGGGGTTGGTTGAAGCCTTCAGAGTCAAAACACACAATATGACTAAGGAGGAAATGTGGTTTATGGCTTTGTCATCGCCTATCAACAAGGGAATTTGTCTTTTTTTACTCAATGTTTCTGTAATTTTTGACGAATTCAACACAATTTTACAGTCATTGTCACCACAGATTCATAAATTGGATCTTTTATTACATGATTTTTTGAAGGAGTTGATGTTAAGGTTTGTTAAGCCTAGTACTCTGAAAAATTCTGCTCTACTTGAGGTCAAGTATCATTGCATTGAGAATCAGCGTCTAGATTCAGATTTGGTAGTAGGAAGTGCCACTTCTCATATTGTAGGAACACTGAAATCTGTTGAACAGAAGATCTTCTACTCATCAGTCAGGAATTATTTCGCAGCTTCGTGTGACTACATCTCTTACAAATGAAGTCATACAGAAAGCAAGTGTTGCAGAAGTCAAACATATAGCCAGTAAAAATTTTTGTGATGTAAAATTCTTTGTAGAAAATTTTCCATTTATCCTGCCTGTACATAAGAATGAAACCCCAGATCAGGCAATGGATGCTCTTCAGAACCAGTTCAACATCCTTCAAGTTGAAGACACATTAAAATTTGATATGGGTCAAAACATCACACATATTAGAAGTTGGTGGTCAACCTAAATTTGACAGAATATGCAGTGTGATGCAAGTCATTTTAACTTTACCGCACAGCAATGTTGAATGCGAAAGAGTATTTAGCCTAGTGAAGAAGAACAGAACCCAATCCATTCCCAGTTATCAGACAAAATTTTAGAGAACTTGTCTATTATTAAATGTAAACAGGTAGGAAAGTGCTACGAACAGGTTTTCAGCGAAATTTTTTTGAAAAAAGCAAAACAAGCAACTACACAATCTCTTCAAAGAAATTGAAACATCAAACATTTAATGTTGTTACTCTTCAAAATGTATATATTATTTTATGGTTTATTGAACTGTCAAGGAAAGTTGGCAATGTTTTTTGATGTCTTCCATTATTTTATTTTTGATGAAGTTTTCCAAGTGTGAACCAAAAATGATGGCCTAACTGAAATCTCAAAATGTGAGGTAAGCAAAAAATATTTTTTTTGTCTAAGATATATTCAATTTTATATGTGTATTCTTGTAAATGTTAAAAATGATGCAGGATAATTATTCATTAATAAAAAGTGTGTGACAATGTTAATGTTTAAGGGCAGTTGTTCAAAAAAAATTGCTGCGTGTGATTTACGCTCAATGTGACATTTTAGAAATGTCTTCCTGATTTTCATTTGCAAAAGTTGGCAAGTATGTGCAGGTAATGGGACACCCCAAACATTCAACAGTGGCTGAAGGACGTCACGCCCCAAAACAATGCGAGCCGGACAATGTCCGGTCACCCCAGATACAGCGGAATTAAAGCCTAAATTAATTAGGTCCTGGTCCTGGTCCCAATATGTCTGCTGAGAGTGATAAATTGCAGTTAACGTACATTTCAAGTTTCTGTTAAAGCGCTCCACTCTATTTCTGCAAGGGAAATACAGCCTGGAGATATATCGTGACATGCCCTATCTGAAGCACGTGTCACGAAACTTAACTGACACAAAGTACGATGCATTGTCCGTGACGAGATTGACCGGAAGTTCAAACACTGACCACACCCGGTCAGACAACACCCTCGTAATCTCACTACTCTTCAAAGACCTTAACGCAATCAAGATGACAAAACTGGAGAAAACATCCAACAATATCAGAATGTAAAGGTTACCTTTAGTAGATCGAACCAAACACCCAAACACATCACAATGCACCACCTCTCAGCTGTAAGAAACTGCATCCACAGTGTACAGTCCAACTCTTGAATTTTGCACAGGTTTAGCACCCAGGTACATTTCACACTGCTAAACGTATTGATACACATCTTTATTCACTGTGGGCCAATAGAAACGTTCACGCAATATCTTAAGGATACATTAGCGGCCCAAATGACCTCCAAAAAGAGGATCGTGATTATACGAGAGTAATTCAGCTCTACAACGTTCTGGAACCATTAGACGTTTGACTCTCCCTCGGCTACCCACGTAGTACTGAAGCCCATCCGTGACAACATAAGGATCTTGATCTCCGCGTTGAATCGCGGCGACCAGATCACAACAGACCAGATCATTGGTCTGAGCTTCCTGAAGTCTCGCATAAAAACTCTGGCTGGTAGTAAAGGCAGCGCTTAAAGTGCCTTAGGATGTAGAACTAGAAGGCTCGACAACATAGTTGTCGGGGTCATACATGCGTGACAACGCATCTGCAGTGGCATTATCTGACCCCGGTACATGCTGGATAACAAACCGGAATCGCATCAGGCGATAAGCCAATCGACAGAGTTTTCCAAAATCGTTAGAATGTCCCAAGAACCACGAAACTGCCTGGTTGTTGGTACATAGATCGAATTCAACACCGCTCAAGGAGGAGTCAAATTTAGCCGTCCCCCAGACGCATGCCAAGGCCTCCTTTTCAAACGAACTCAACCGACGTTCACTGTCGGACAACATGCGGCTGGTAAAACCTACTGGACACAACGTGCCATCCCACCACTGGCTCAGCGCCGCACCAAGTCCTAAGCCAAGTCCTAGACTGAATGGACGTGTAGTGGATGGACTTCTTCAAGCTTTGAAGATTATTTTTCTGAGACATCTATCAATATGCCACAGGAGCATCCTGGAGCTCTATTTCCATGAGGGAAATATTTTTGTCCTATAACGAAGGCAGTAAGAAGTTGTTTTATGGTATGTAGAAAGCCTGCATTAATCATCTTGGAGTCATTATATCACCGCTAGTGAAGCTGCCACCATCCCACTGCATCTTAGAACAGTCCATTAAGTCTGCTGGAATATATATTTTACACCCACCACAAGACCCTACTTACCGCTGAACTTTTGCAGAAAACATTAACGACGAACATTTCAAATTTAAAGGAAATTCATTACATGCTAACTTGGCTGGTTATGTTCTTTATTCTAGTAATTATTACTTACGTTTCAACTTTTATTTTTCTCCAAACAGATATTCACTAAGCATATATTGAAAGCCATAGCAAACCATTTTGACATTTGTTTTATTTTATTTTATGAAGTGTTAAGGTGCCCAATACTCTTATATTGACCTTTTTTAATTGTTGCTGGTGCCAGCAGACTTGTACTAATGTAGAATAATATTACCTTTACTTATATTTTGTAATTCACACACGTCGGGTACACATTATCCACAGCATTGATAACGTATATGTAGTGGCATTATTTATATATCATTATTGTTATTTTAATTTATTATAATTCCATCGTAATTGGTAGGTCTTATATTTAGTTATTAGTGCTACTTACTGCCAGGAGTGTTACCGCTGAGAAAATCTGGTTAAAACAGCGAAGAAATTTAAATTTTGAAAGACAATGATTTGGAAGGTACAAATATTTTATTTCACCACTTGATAAATGTGGAATCAAGTAATATGATTTTATATTGTAATGGATGTATTCAAAAATGTGTGCACTTGACAATGATGCAGCAAATATTTTTTTTAAAAACCAGCTTCAATTGCATATAAATTTTACAACATTTTTCTTATGTTGAGTGGACATAGATATATCTCAATTGTGAATATTTTAAATAATTAAGTTTTCTGTAACATTCATGACAAATTTTGTTGCCCCATTCTCGAATACTTTATATGAAAAACTCTGAATAATCCATTTGGGCTTTACAATTTTAAGTTCTTACAAGCATGTTCTGTTATATTAGAATGTTTCATTTTATAATTTTGAGTTAATAAAATTTTATTGAAAGTAATATATGTTGCACTTCATTTGAAAATAACCATTCTCATTTCCCTGCCCATACATTCTGGTTTGCTCCATTTCTAGTTCATTAGCCTTCAGCAGCTTCCCTCAGCAGCTTTCAAGAATTTACAGTGAAGGACTGCCTAAGCACTCAATTTCAACAACTCGTTATGAATAATAATTCTTATATAAATTCACGACAGTGAGTGTTTGAAATGTATGTAGCATCACATTAGTATCTCTATAAATCCACTATGCTTCTGTTTGCAAAACATACTTACGCCCATATAATCTTAGCTGTGCTTCTTTCAATGTTAATTTATACTTTCAGTTGGCAATGGTATTCTATTACACACTAGAATTAAAGTGTTATTAAACGTCTATCAGCATTTGTGGAGACACTCCCTCTCTGCCCAGTAGGGATGGGTAGCTCCTGAACTACCAGTTCCTTTAGAATCATTCTGTTAAGCGAACTACAGAACTAGTTCGTTCATGAGAAAACTAACTATTCTTATATGTCTCTCTTGTGTCACTGACACGGTATGCATACGCCTACCCTCTCCGCCACTCGCGCGACGATTGCTATCAAAGTTGTCTGCGCATGCGCATTGCTTCTCCCTCCAGCTTTCATCCCGTTAAACCTTTTTTTTTTTCTCTCCCTCTCTCGCTACTTTTTCCTCCTGCCAATACAATATCACTTTCCTCTTGCCCATTCGAAAAGTGCAAGGTCAGCCGAACAAGTAGTTCGAGGAACGACGCAGTTCTATAAATGATGCAGTTCAAGGAACAATGCAGCTCTAGAAATGATGCAGTTCTAGTGAGACACTAGTGGGCTTACTACCCCAACCTCACACTAAACCATAACATACTAGAGAACACTCGGAGAGTATCGAGGGCCAGGAGAAGGCGGATTATCAGCTATGTGACCCAAAGGTCAGAAAGTACCAACAGTTGAAATCAACACTGCTGTATATTATAAAATTTCAAGGATACAATAGATACAATACATTCATATGCAACAACCGTTACCGTCACTGATCAAGAGAAAAGTGTAGATGTCGAATCAGGGAGGACGGAAAAAGGAAAGAAAAGATCGAGAAGTAATCTTACCATGGTCTGTAACATACAGAACGAGCAGGCAGGTGCAGCTCGGCCCAAGCTACAAACACCACTGGCCGCCTGGCCATTGGCCGGCACGAACGAAGCGGCGGAGGAGGGGAGGGGAAGGTACAGATGAGAACACCTAATCTAATAAAAGTCTTTATCTATGGCTGTGAGAAGCCCTCCTATGTTATTGAGGTAACGGAATGGAATGTGCAGAGAGAAGATTTGGTGCCAGTAAGGGATGTTGGAGAGTATAGAAATGGCCATGATAGGGAGTAAAAGAGTGTACAATTGCCACCGGGCAGCAGCCCAATTGCAACTCCTCGTTGTCCTCTTGCTCATTGTCATAGTCACCGCCACTGCTACCACCGTCATTATCTGAAGATGCCCATAACGCATTTTCCCATTCCTTCCTACATTTTACATTTCCTTACACAATTCCTTTGAGGCGCTAGTGGCCCAGCATCCCCTCGGATTGCTCCGGAAAATAGATTTTCATGCCGCCTTAATTTTTTTTTAACATCTGGGAGGAGACGCTGGCCACACACTTCCTTGCCTTAGTAACACTGTCTGGAGACGGCACCATCGCTGTGCACTTTTCGAGCAATGACTGAATACTTGTGTTTGACTGGGAAAGTTGCAAACAGGCTTAGAGAAGTGTCGAGGCACACTTCCAGTGCTCTTCTATGATTCAGATTACCCAGCACAAACAACAAGCTCCACCGCACCACGGCTTTTCATTCCATACTGGCGATTCCAGGGGATACCGGCATACTTCTCCAGTTCAACAATTCTTTCTCTCAACTCTCATCGGAGCTAGGACCAGGCTATGCCAAAATGATCAGGCAGGAAGCTGAAGGCTAGGCAAGAGTTTGCCAGGCTTGTTCGGAAGGCACTTGAGGTTAAGGATCCCGAGACTGGGGTATGCTGGATACTACACATTTTTTTGTAGAATTTTCAAAACAGGTTCAATTTATTCTCCTTTATGCACTCTATAATTCTACCAAATTTAAATGAATTCTATTTATTAATTGTATCCTAAAATAGCATAAGTGCGATAGAATTTTGTTCCGTGGGTTTTTGCAAAAAAAAAAAAATACAAATTCAATATAAAATATTTTGTATCCAGTGTTGAGTATAAGCAATGCGTATTTTTTTCTGAAAGATTATATCTTTAACATTTAAATCATAGTTTCGAAATAATTTGTTATTAATTTTTTAACTTTGTTGCAGTTTTTCAATGTATCACACTCTTTATATTTATTTGTTCATTAATCTACAAATAGATAAAGCATGAACACAGGTGGACAGTTGATTCTACCTGCAAAATATAGCTCAGGTTCTAGGTAAACAGCATACAAAATTGTAGCTGCGCTTTTTGCTCGCTTGTGAGTATTCGTAAAGACAATATAGACAGAGATTTGAAAATGGTTATTGTATTTTTTTTCTTATCTCGTTGCTGACAGCAGGTTTTGAGAATTGATTAGTGCCAGAAACATATTGTAGATGTCTGTCTTATTGTTCTTTTACTAAAACCGTATCGGAATCACATAATATAAGTTTACCTAGGAAGCAATGTCATGTCGTTCGTGAAAATATCTCAGCTGTGTCGAGGGGTATGTGAATTATTGTTAGTTGAAAGTTTTTTGTGATTTTTTCTATTTGCTGTAGTGCTAAATGTTCTCTTTAAATACAAGCTCTGTTAACTTCGAAACTTCTCGGCCAAATGTGACTAGAAGAGAACTGCACATTTTTTTCAAAACTAAGAATAAGGAGCAAATATTGCAGCACACAATTTCCTCACTTATCACAGAGTATACACAACAAAATATGCTCACAGAGTATACACAACACAATATGCTCACAGAGTATACACAACACAATATGCTCACAGAGTATACACAACACAATATGCTCACAGAGTATACACAACACAATATGCTCACAGAGTATACACAACACAATATGCTCACAGAGTATACACAACACAATATGCTCACAGAGTA
>PNEQ01055975.1:0-11661 GCA_003012365.1 Medauroidea extradentata
ACGGTGGACAGCGAGCTCGGGGTCACCGGTGGGTGGACTTTTCGGGTGATCGCGGCCGGTACCTGCAACATAATTAACGTCGTGACCGATCAAAGGCCGCCGGAGGAAGCGCCTATTATTTTCGTCGAAAGAAACTTTAAGTATCTACCTCTCGTGACGCAACCCGCAGTGCGTGAGTCCCTTAGGCCGATTAAAAAGACAAACTTCTTTGTTATTTTATTTCAATTAAAGCTAGCCGGGCATACTACAACATTACTAAATACGAACCCAATCATCCAGCATTAATCACGTAAGAGACAGAGCAGCGACACCTCTTATCATAACCAAACGCGGGTCGCGAACGAGCAAACCATCAAAAGAATCGTCGCATATTATTTTAATTTTTAAATATTTGATGGGTATCAAAAGTGCTCACTTTATCGCGAATCACATACTGCATAGTAAACAATACTTTGGAGAAATTCTACCTTGGAATTTTCGTACGAAATGAACTTAACAGAGCGGTTTAAATCAAACCATGGGTGCTACTTATTGTACCTACTTTACGGCAAGGAGTGAGACCTTCATTTAAGAACACGTCAGGTAGTTTAACCGAGATTTTGAAAATATATTTTTTAATCTATGTAATTTTCATATCGAAAAGTCTCTGTATTGTTTCGTCAAAAATACATCAAAATTTGAATCTAATTTGTTTTGGCAGCACTAATCCTCACTGTTTTTCATATTTTTGCACCCAAAGTTATACCAATTTTGTTATGAAAATAATTTATTGCTCACGAACGGTGCGTTACTTTGCAAAACCACCTATACACAATTGTGCATTGTATGACTGTTCTTAGTTTGGAATTTTTTCATAGCATTCCGTTTAAAAAGTTTTGAGTTTTTTCCACCAGTATAAAATAGCATGGCACTAATGCAATATATTAGAATAAAACACGATACAAGGCAAAACATGAATAGGTGCAGCGACCAGGATTAAATAAAATAAATAAATATTTTTACGTGATATAGGGTGTACTACTATATAAGACTGATTATATATACACACACATATACATATATATATATATATATATACATACGCCACTGCTACTGAAAGTAGATGATTCGCTGAAAATCCACAGTAAAATTCAATACTCTAATTAGATTTTAGGAAATCAACGAAATTGGCGTTTGACATAAAATAGCATCAGGATATCTACATAAGAAGAATCGTTCACTGGTCACACGGTATAAATTTACTACGTCCAGGCCTCAAGTAAAATATGGAGGACGGCGAACAGGGTATACATGCTATGAACTGGTTTGCAGTGAAACGTGCCATACTGGAAACACATTAAACGTACTTCGAATATACATATGGGGTAACTAGGTTTCAACGTTAAGCATGGTGCACTGCGAGTAAGGTATATGTGAAACTTTCAAAAATAAATCAAATTCGTACGATGAACCGGACATACGTACAAGAGCAGGTTGGAAAAGACGCACAGCAAACAGGGTATACGGAAATGACAAAGTATGTGGTGACATATGCGCGTTGTACAATATGAAACACGTAATTAAGTACGCACTGTAAAAAAATTGTACTTTTACGAAACAATTATTTGGAAATTAGTTCCCAAAAATTTTTCTTGTAAGTTCACACGAATAAAAACTTTACAGGAAACACTTGTAAATGTACAAATATGTCTGAATATTTACAAACATTCATTGTACATTTATGAACAAATTCTTGTTCATTTAACAATTGTTTGAAGCGTCTAAAATTTCTTTTGGCAACAAGTTTCCAATAAATTTCTTTGTAAAATAACAAAATATTTTGTAAAATGTGACAGGCTGTCCAAGGTTATTTTGTTTCGTTTTGTATCACATCAAACACTCTGCTTACTTAAACATATCCCGCATTGAGCCCTACAGATATTCGGGAAATTTAGACAACTTTAAGGACCTGCGAGGTTCTTTATGTAGTGAGTATTTTTCTGTGTGGCAAACGGCGAACAGGATATACGTACAACTGAAGACCCGCTTACGGCGAACTAGATATAGGTGTTCCACCCTCTGCTCGCTCCAGACACCCGCCTGAGTGGACCACTATCACAATATTTTATTGTAGGCGAGCATAAAGGACAGAGCAGAGAAGAATGAGAAGGTATGCCTCAGGGAGGTGGTCTGGCGTGTGAGGAATCCCTTCTAGAGGCGTCGAACGTCGGGAGTTATGACAAAAGGCAACCGCTCTCCCCAAGGGTTCGCAACTGAGGGCGGGCATCGCGGCATCCTATAGGCATGGAGGAGGGGGAATGGGCAGCAGCTACTTCCGCATCTTTGAGGGGTTTCCGCTATGCGGCCACGACGCTGGAAAATAATAAGAGCGAAGGAAAAAAAAAAACACGGCGCCACCGTATCAGAAAAATGCGCGTTTCTCTGGCCTTTTCTACCACGATATCAAAGAGAAGTGTTCTTTTACTCGTGAAAAAAGGCGCGATCCCAGCTTGTATACGCTTAAAAAAAAAAAAAAAAAAAGAAAGAAAACTTCCGAAGCAAATATTACTCTAATTAGAAGAGGTTTTAAATACGCTATTCGTTGTTATCTTCAAAGTTTCATTGCTTTGCATTCAACAGTTGTAGCATATACAGTATATATATAAAAGAGGTGACAACTTACTTTTAAAATTACTTTTACTTTCCATGTTACGTTCAGTCGCAAGTACGTTAAGTCCTATGAGCAAGAGTGACAAATACCGCAAACGACTGTACAAATTAAAATGTTATAAATCCAACAGGCATTTTTATATCTGTCGGCAACCATTCTAATTATGAAAGTACGAAATTAAAACACGAAAAATATGCATACAAAATACAAATAAAAAAACCGATTTTTGATAATGAAAGTCTTAATTTCGTTTAATAATTTACATAACGAAAGTCTTCATTTGATTTAATACAAACAGATAAAAAATAAGATCTACGAAACTCATACGAAATGTAAATCAAAAATTATGTTGGTGCTAAAGCAATGTTAAGATCCGATAATAATGTACCACTGTAGGTGTAATGAAAATAGACAAATTTCTAGCTTCATAATGGAAATTGCATCGTATTACATTCGTCAATTTGTAAAGAATGGTACGGACATTCCGCCTGTACGAACTTGAATTCAGTCAAAAACGAAACATACTTGGTTCAGCTAAGACAGTTCTATTGCCAGCCAAGTTCAGCTACAGAACATTGTTTTGTAGGCATATATAATAACTATTTTTTTTTACTGTAACGAAAAGTTGTTAGCTTTCTGGTTTTTGTATTATACCATATTAATGTCAAAATGTGCAAAAATGCTTGTATGCAATAAAGGAAAATCAACCTACCCTTCGAAATTAAAAACTTCACATTGAAGAATATATATGCACTATGACATTCCACGTTTACAAACTGCATTGACATTATTTTTGTATTTTAAAAAAATAATAAATTTAAAATAAAATATATCTATATAAAAACATATTTAAAAAAATACAAAAAACTAATCAATGTGGTTTTTGTACATGTCATGTATGTCACTCTATTTTGTTAATTAAAAACTTAATTTATCCTATTTTTATAATATTTATTGTTAACAATTTAGATTTTTACTAGAGGTCTCTAGTAGAGACCTCCAAAATATATTTTATTTTTATTTCTATTTGTTTTCACTTTTTTCTGTTGAGATGTAAAATATAACCGTAAAATGTTTCTAGTTTTGTTCACTTTTTCTCTTAAAATCTAAAATATAATCGTAAAAATATGTCCGAGCGTGAAAAACGGTCACTGGGCACGAAAGTACAATACTATCTACTGATGATATTTCTTCTTTTATATTTTAAGTATCTAGTAACCTTAGTCGCGGAGACTCTTGTAGGCTGTTCACTATAAACTGAGTGCTCAGCAAAACTTGTAATTAATTAGAAATATGTTTTATTGATCCAGCATATGTTAACTTTTACCAGTGTTGGAACGTTTACACAGGTATTTAGTTACATGGAAGTTTTCGTATTAAAAATAGTAAAGATGGCTCTAAAACGGCTGAAAAAGAAAACTTCATGCAGTGCTCACTTTATCGTGAACGGCCTATATCATTCTCAACGCTACTGCTTCCAGTTGAAGACTGCTGCGGTTGTGGGAAGGGAAGTAGGGGCCATACAACCCTTTCACAAACATTTAATTGTTACTCATTTCCTATCTTCGAAAGTTCAAGCATTCCGTATGCCCTTAATTGATCGGCAAACGTTTTAACATTAAAAATAATATTCCTTCTGTCATATTTCAGTGAGTAAAGAATAAAACTATTTATTTTCAAGACTCCTGTATCGTAGATAGTAAAGCAAATATGACGCATTCATATGATGAATTGTTTCAGATTGAATAGATTCGACCACGTTTTAAACAAGCGTGTAGAGTTTGAGTTTCACAAAAATAAGTAGCAAAATTGCTTTTCGAAAAATAATTGTGGACAATATGCACATTTTCGTAATTACTGGGACCGAACCAGATAAATTTCAAAGGTTGTTTTTATTTATTGAATAACGATTAATATAAACACTAAATGTTCCATTAATATACTCAATGGAGGTCCTTTCCCCCAGTAGCAACATACCTTGGGCCAAAGGTACGGAATTGGCTTGAGTAAGTATAGTACAATGGCTTCTAGCCTGCTGGCCGTTTAATTCGCGAAATTTTCCTATCTCTAGTCATAACAGACTCAAAATAACATATTTATATAAAAAACAGCCACAAATATTGTTTATGGAAATTCTGTATTCGTTGGTAGAATGATGGGAAAGTGTTGGAAACACAACCGTTGGTTGTTAGTGTATACGAACATGTTGGCCCAACGTTATTTTAAAACCAATAACAAACCTAACAAATTTTAAGAAAATAATGCCAAAACAGTCAACGACATTAATATAATACAATATTTACTAAAAGAAAATTGTTAAAATACAGTTTACGTTAATTTTTTAGTCGTAGGAGGAGTGTTTGATAAAATGTGAGAAAGAGAACGGTTGGCTATAAACAGATTTGAGTATACGTTGGGTCAACGATAATTTTTCCACTGAATTCCAACTAAATTAATTTTAAAATATAGGATTTACACATTTCATAGAACACACATCTTCGCCTCTTAGTTCAAAGAAAATTATTGAAATGCGGATCATAGTAGTTTTTCATTCATTGGTAGCATGATGGGTAAATGTTGGTATGAAAGTAATGCACAAGTAGGTCCAACGTAATTTTATAACCAATATCCAGCTTAACTAATTTTATGAAAATTAACACCAGAATATTAAATAAAATTAATATTCCATATTTTTAAAAGAAAACTGTTCCAGTACAGTTAATGATAATTTTTTATTCGTTGGTGGAGTTAAGGACAAATGTGAGAAAGAGAACGGTTGGTTGTTAACAGATGTATGTTGGGCCAACATTATTTTTCAACAGAATTCGAACTAAATTAATTTGTAAAAACAGGATTTACACCTTTAACATAACACTGCCGTTACTTCTTAATTCAAAGAAAACTGTTAAATGTTTCATGGTAATTATTCATTCATTGATAGAATGATGGGTAAATGTTGGTATGACAACCGTTGATTATTAGCAACTTACTGATAGAATAAAGCAAAAATGTTGGAAGGACAACCGCTATTTAGTAGCAATTATTCCCAGTAGCAACATAAGTTGGGCCAACGGTTGGAAATCATTTGGAACTGTTGGTTATTATGTTGTGTTGGAACACTTACATAAATACAATGTCGGCCCAATATTGTAAGCCAACCTAAATGTTATAAAACGACCTTTTTGTGTAATTTTTCAGCACTGCAAATAAAATGATGGGACCAAAAGAATTTTTCAGAATTTTTAAATTGTTGGTTGAACATTGGTCACCAGTTGGCAAACATATATTTGGTTTTTAGTGTAGAATTTATGTTCAGCTAATGTTATAAAAATCAAAAATTTTTCTTTAACACACAAAATAAATTGTAAATGAAGAATAGAAGAATGTAATACACAATCTCACAGGCTATGAAGTATTCTAAATATTTTAGTATTAGAAGAGAAAGTTTCTGAACAATTAAAATGATTGCTTGACAAGTTGGCGAACATACGGTTGGCATTTAGTATGAAAGTTAATGTTGGGCCAACTTTAGAACACCAATGTAATGCCATCAGAAAAAAAAAAAAAAAAACGAAAATTAAACAAATATTTCAATCCCATATGCTATAAATATTTTTCTAGACTTGAACATTGGAAGATATGTTTTTGAACATTCGAAATATTTTAGTAGCAATACTTAATTTTATTCTGGCCCAAAATTTTAGAACCAACAATATCGCTATAACTGAAATACATATTTAAAACGGGATCGTAAAATTATTGTTACCAAATCACTTAGAGTATAAATATGTTATACAGTCATCATTATTAAAACAACAATATTTTGAACCTTAAAATGTGTTTTTATTTTATTTTAATGTTTGCAACATGTTGGTTGTTTTTTTACGTCATAGGGTTTTAGTGCGTTCTTTTGTGTTGGTCCAATGTTGTGAAACAATAATTTTGTTAACATTTAACTTTTTTTCTGTAAGAAATGTATTTTTCGATCTTTGCTTATTTGTTTTGTGCACAAACACTATGTATCTAAAGTTGTAATCGGTTTGTCATTTGTGTGTTACATGCTGTAAATACATACTGTTGGCATAACGATGAATGTTTATGGAATACGCACACATCTTGCCATAAATTTGATACACATAAGAATATATGGTAGATAACTTGGAAAGTAAAATGTTGGCATCTAATCTTTTCCAGCACTTTAACCAAATTGAGCCTATTTTAGACCCCGTAAAAGATGCTACTCGGGATCGATTTATGTGTCAGTTTGCTCGTATTTCAGAGAAAAGATTTCTCATGCTTACGAGTAAGTAGGATGTGTATGACATAGCAATAAGAGCATACAAAATAACTTAATGAAAAATAAATGTAAGTGGCAAAGTGTCTGAAAAACTACCAATATTTCATTGGATGCAATGTGTTAAGTGTAGGAATATGACATCCAAAATCCAGCCAAATGGATATTCTTACAAATAACTTAAAAAAAGTGTTGTTTAAAAATTATTGTAGTTAAGAGTATACATTCCTGCCGATTACTCAACTAAAATAGCAAAATAAACATATTTTCTGAAGTTGGCACCGTACGGTAACCGGTAAGGTAATGAGTCGTAAAGTTAGAGTCATCTGTATATCGTGAGGGTCGTGGGATAAAAACCAGTGCACTTCTGGTGGAATTTTTTTACACGCTTTAGGTAGTTTGTGCTTAACGCGAAAGATCAACGAGTAAAGGAATTAAATATATTTGGTTTAAATTTGCTTTTTTAGAATACATTTTTTTCAGCATTTTGTTCATCCAACGTTTCGCCAAAGTTGGCCCAACGTATTTCAAGTGTTGGCACTATGTGTGTAATTAACGTAATACCAGAATTTAAATTCTCATCACATATATTGTTGGTAATTTGTAGGAAATACGCTAGCATCCAACCAAAAACCAACTTTGGGCGAACGTAGGCCCACGCTACATTTTGACATTGGTCCAACCCATAATGTCAATGTTGGGCAATTGCTGGACAAATGTTGTTTTCGGGTTGGCATCAACCAAAAAACCAATGTTGGGCCAACATAGGCCTGAGCGTCATTTTGATGTCAGGCAAACGTCATTTTTCCAGTGTTGGCCCAATCTTGAGGAAAATGCCGTTGGTCCAATCAAAAACCGCTACTGGGGTTGTCAATAGCTTCAGTATCAGAAGTCAGTAATACATTCAAGAAAATGAAGCACGTGACCCATACCTTACGTGCCGTTGCCTCCCGATGACATATTTCAATAGCAATTACTGGCTTTACAAACCACGTAAACCGGCATTTTCAGTCACAACTGCGATCTGTGCCAAAACTTGTTTTTCGGTTTTGAATTCACCTTTGTATTTCTGTGAAAGATTCCTGCAATGGGTTATTATAATAAACTGAATCGATTTTCTGGAAATATATTATTGCGAGCGAATGTACAGTGCAATTTTGCAAAGAAATGTTTGGCAAATAGTTTCCAAAAAATATTTTGTTAAGTGTACAAAAATATTGTAAACTTCACTAGAAATGTTTGTAAATATGCAAATATGTATGTATCGTTAGAAACAGTTTTGTATATTTATAGTTAATAATTGTACGTTAAAAGATAAATTCTTGTACAGTTTATAATTGTTTGAAGTGTCACAATTTTTTTTTTTGAGAACCAGATTTCAAGAATTTATTTTGTCAAAGTACAACACATTTTGCTAAATTTTCCAGGCTGCCGAAAGTAAATTTATTTCACATCAAAAACTGCTAATAAAAATATATCCCACTAGTCCACACATGTATTTGAAAAATTTATTTAAAATCCTGTGACATCCTTGTTGCAATGCCTGAACTGTTAAATGTTTTCATATTTGTGTACAAGATTTTTCTTGTAAAAGTAAAATTTTTCTACTTTGTAGCCGAGTAGCCGAGACACTCCAATATACATCAACATCACAGGAATCGTTCAAAGACTACAATAGTTCCTGTTGTCTGTAAAATTGTGGGGTTTCTGCATAACGGCAACATTCGCTCGGATTGGCTAGATGTCCGTGATTATTGCGAAAAAAAATTTCGCCAACTTGTTTCAGTGTCTTTAGCTTATATCTCCTTCTCTGCTTCATGTTTATTGGTAGCGTGTCTTTTTGTAGAGGCGTCTCTCATTTGATTGTGCCAATCAGGACAAGGCTACTGCGACACACATGCTAGTGATTTGCTGGTAGAGCCCTCCCTAAGACGTATGCGAAGTAAAACAGCCAATAACCGAGCGTGTAGCAGGGCTGCAGATGTGTACGTAAGGCACGGTAACTAATTAATTGGTACAAGAGTCTTGTAGCGAAAATCAGTCATTGGTGTACTTAAAAAAAACTGATATGTTTATTTGTAATTCTACCAATACATCATCCTCTATTTCACCTGTCGTTCAACTAGAAAATTATACAGGGTAGTTTAGTATATTTAAAACTGAAAAACGTCTAAGAATCTTGCATTATTATACTGACTAATGACGCGCACAATGAAAGTAATTACAGTCAACACGCCTTTACACCAATAATAGTAGAAGATGGTAGTAGGGAATTATCTCTTTCCCCTCGGCAGTAACGTATAAATAATTCAGGATGCGGGAAGAATATAAACGCGCCAGTTGGCAACCCCGCTGTGTTTTCGTAAATGTTTTGTTCGAATTTAATTTTAAGAGGATTTAAAAAAAAAACATACGGAGCTGAAACAAGTTTTTCACTTTGCAGCAGTATATTATTTAAGCGTAAAATAAATCTTCATGTGTGGCTGTACGAAGATCTGTGTTAACCCATAAAAGTAAATGGTGTTTTTTATGTCCATGGTCATGCCACCATATTATGACAACCACATTTGTGCATAGAACCAAACTGTGTGCTGTATTGTGAGAGTATGTACTAAACATTAGGCCTAATACAAGACTAAAATTCTATTAAGCATGGGTCCTAAAATTCAGTTTGTAGAAGATAAGTACACTTCGCAGTTGTATGTGGAGAGCAAGTAAATTGTCTTTTATACATACGTTCTAAAATTTATCTTGTATGAGACTGTTACAATGAGGTAGTTACACCTACATGCACATCTGTTACGATTTTGAAGTGAACCTGCCACTTACAGAGTGTATTTTATAGAAACGTATTATCATACTTATTTTCCTTATTTTAAAGCGTACTACCTTTTCCTACAATCTGGCACTTTTTTTCTGAACAGCCCAGTGTATGCAAACATACATATTGAAAGTTGTACTTGGATGTGAGGTAGACCCAGTCAGTTCAGAATTAAATATTATTAAAATATAGTAAGTTAATATAAACATATGATTTAAACTGTAGTGGTGGCAGCTCAGACGGGGCATAAATACCCCCGGAAGTGTTTAGTTAGCCCCTATACATACATTATAACTTCGCTCTTGAGAAGGCAATCTAATACGTAAAATAAGGTGAATTAGCAAAATAAAAAGTTCACGAGCTACGAAAATCACAATGTTATGATACTTACAATTTAATGCGTTTCCAAAACATTCCCTTTGCAAATACTTTTATTAGCAAGTCACTTGAACTCTTGATCGTAGTATCCAAATACACAGCACATGGGTCGCGTGACTCTGTTGTCAGAGTTCAAGCACCACTATACTCCGTAGCAACTGTTCTTTGAAAAGCCTCTAGGAAACACAGAACCAACAGACAAGCTTCAGAGGACAAATATTTGCTCCACGTACGCAAACACATAAACATAAAAGCCGGAGATGGAGCCATACGAAAGCGAAACTGGGAAGGACGTACATAAAACTTTTCCTGGGAATGAGTTTTGACATGACTGAAAATGACGAGGTCAAAGAGAAAGAGAGAGAGAGAGAGAGCGCGAAACAAATAGAAAATGAAAGTTACACTTAGAAAAATATTTTACAATGTACCAAAATAAATTGTTTAATTAATACAAAAAGCGTACTGGTATAACCTTACAATTTCTACACCACTAAAAAATGTCAACACTTATCACAAGTAACAAGAGAAGAAACTTGTTAAACTGTTTACTGTAAAGTAAATAAACCAGTCCAAAGCACATTTTGTGTTATAGTTTTTCATGACTTTTGAAATTAGTACATTTAACAAGTATATAGTGTAAATAACTTCATTTAAAATAGGCCTTACTTTGTTTGATTGTATAATTCACAATATAAAATTACTTTAATTACTAACTGTTATCACTAAGACATTTATGACAGTCAGGATTAATAGAGTTTTAGATATAATATTGCGTGATGTATAATCCTCTACAAATACAACTGTGTTCTTTAAACACTAGGCAAAACAGCATTTTAGAAGTTCCGTCATGTCAAAAACGAATTTTCGGTCCTTAACACATTTGAATGCTGTACGTCTCTATATATCAAAATGAACACTCACTGATTGACTGACATATCAAACTGCAGCCCAAACCACTGGGCCTAGAATCGTTAAATTTTTCTGGGGGGTTCCCCTCAGATCGTAGGCCAGCACTTAGAAGGGATTTTCGAAATTTGGCCCCTAAGGGGGTGAAAAGTGGTGAAATATATTTCCGAAGAAACGTCAAAGGAGCTCGAACCCGTCGACCTATCATCGTGGTTTTACTGTAATAGGACACACACAAAAATGCTTACTAGCAAATTTAAGGATACTTCGAAATTCAATATTTAAGAGGGTGAAAAGACCCTAAATATGGTTCTGATTAACTACCGACATTTATCGAATTCTTCTGGATAGTGAGTTGGTATTCACTTCAAAATGTTGCTTACATATACGAGTGGATAGATTAGAAATAAATATATGTAAAGATATTGAACAAGAAAAGTGTAATGTGGGTTACAGAGGGATGTTGCAATCGATGCTACTACTATTACAGCTCTACAGGAAAGTGAATAATCAGGTTTGTGAAGACAGGCGGAGTTAAACGAGAATACAGACAAAATGAACTTATACCTGGATGAAGTGCTTACCATCGTCCTTGCGACCTCTCGGGCTGTG
>PNEQ01055976.1:0-11661 GCA_003012365.1 Medauroidea extradentata
AGCCATTACTATGTAGGTGTATGTATGTACAATAAACTGCCAAAATGGATTACATCAGAAAAGAACTATAAAATATTTGTAAAAGTAATAACTAATTTGCTGGATACTCAGGTATTTTACAGCATAGAAGAAATTTTTGATTATATTGATAGCATAAAATAGTAGGCCTAATTGCAATTAAGGACATGTATTTTTTTTTATTTTTCTTATTTTTTTTTTAATTAATTTTTTTTTGTCTCACTGTTGAGCTGGTTGACTTGTCTGTAAAGCAACCTCTATTGTAACTTCCTTGTACAAAGTAGCTTTAGAAATTTTATTGATATCTGTATAATACTGTGCTAAGTTTGATAAACAATGTGTAATTATATATTTGTATAGTGAGAAATCTCTTGACATGTTCCATAGCCCAGTGGCTCCGCCACACAGGTGGGCCCAACGGAATGAAATATAAATAAAAAAAAAAAAAAAAAGGCATCTGTAATGTGCCGATAATTTGAGAGGTCGGCAGGATTTTGCGAAATGTGTCAATAGATAGCAGCACTGCTACAGTAATTCTCATTGTTGCTCACAAGAAACATAAAGCAGTTCTCACAATACAGTGGCATGATACACCCGGCGCTTGCCGTCAGCGACAAATTCCTGCTACATCTTCAAAATAGTGTGATGAAATATTGCCGGCCACTGGGGACATGAACTTATGCTGCCATCTATTCCCTAAAGAAATAACTTGGTAATTGAAGAAGTATTTTGAAGAAACGTAAACGGAAAATTAAGAAATGATAACCTGTTTAATAAGCTCGCAACAATTAAAATAAATAAACATCAAACAGAAAACAGTTTACTATTTCTACCGGAAAATAAAGCAAGGCAAACACATTAGTCTCTTTTCAACAAATTTTTGCAATAGATAGGGACAGGAGAATTTCGCATATTCAATGACCTGCATGTTAGAATCCACTGTCTTATGCAAACTAAAGCCTTGTCTATTCTTTCATTGTCTGATGTTCCACTGAGTAGCAGTTAATAGACAAATGGTTGGGGCTTGATTATGCATAGGATAATTGAATATAACATGTAGGGCACTGAATTCCCGAGATTTTCCTGTCCCTAGAAATAGATTACGTTAATTTACATAAATGCCCGTATTTAAAAATAAATTTTATTAGTACAAAATTGATTTTTAACTATGTTCCCACCTGAAAAATAGTTGCACTAGTGTTAAAATGTAAACAACTTTTCTTTTTCTTTGTATCCGTCCCCAGCGATGAGCGGCAAAACCAATGTCAGCCGCTTCTGCAATGTTCTTGATGCCCGTCGCTAGTGTCAAGGCTCTGATTGGCTAACACTTATTGTTGAGTATCATGTCACTCTATTGTGAAAACTGCTTAGCAATAACTGGGAAGAAAATACATTTTTAATACATAAATTAATGTGTTAGATTATTTTCCCGACTCCCGCAGTCAGAATGCTCGATCACCAGCCTGTAAGAGCGAGTAGGTTTGATTAAAAGTATTCAAACCATTAGCTCAGTAAGTTCATTTTTTTGACTCATGCAATCTTCATGCGGTTGACTTTAAAGTAAAATGTATTATTCTTGAGTATATTTGTCACAATAAAATAGATTCGTAGTAAGTTACAATCATTCCGGAATTTTAATTAAGCTGACAAACTCAAACCTACTAATAAAACGTCACAGTGCGCGAGAACTACCCTGCTGTCTTCACCTCTCTCAATTCAGTAGCAGTGAAATCTTCGTTATTAACTAAGAAAATCTTCAACTGTAACGGTGCATGCATCGACAATGAGCAAATTTTACAAGTAAGCTTTTAATTAATCTGGTTCATTAAATTTGGCCAGTTTTCTAAATTGGTGTAAGATTACAAAACCTATTATAATGCCTGGTGGGCGGGCAGCAAACAAAAACCACTGTCCAATTTCATCACACACGTTTTAGCCAATAAGAAAGAGTTTTCAATATTTATAGCGGAGTTTGAAAATATGGCATCTTCAAAGCTCAATAACTTGACAATTAAAATACAAATGCAATTATTACTTTATGTGGTTGTATTTGGTGCGAAAATTTTTGGAAGAATCATGTAAATATTAAATTATTTTTCTAGGTACGTACCATCACCATGTTCGTCTCCCCCCTCCCCCTCACATAGCCTTACATGCAAAAAAGAGATAGCCAATGCACAAAAAAACCTAAGCTGAAATAACACTTACTGAAAGCCAGTTTAACAATAACCTTGAGGAATGTCTAGAAAGAGGTCAGGGATGGCTGGCCTGATGGGCACGTCAAATTTTTTTGGTTTATCAACTTCACGAGTGCCATGATACCAAAAACTAATACTCACACGACCATCTTAAACAAAATACAAAGTACAAACATTATTAATTTGAGTTGCTTCACTATGAATTAACATTTATTATTTCGACACAATCAATTAAGTCAAATAAAAACATCAAAATAAAAAAATAAAAAAAAGTTTGAAAGGTATAGTAAAATGGTTTGATTGAAATATTCTTCTTATATAGTTAGTTTACTTGCAGTACTTAATTTTATTAAATGGACAACACAGCTTTTAATATAACAGTGCCATGATATTCACGCTTATAAACCAAAAAGCGAACTAATTCAATAATTTCTCAGCAACAATAAATATTTTTTGCAATCATAATCGCTACGAGCTAGAATGACGTGTACAACTGATTGTCTCAAAAACTGATATAAAATTATACAGAGAAGGTATGCCACTGTCTCAATATTTTTAAAAAACTCAAAACTGATGAAACGAACAAAATTACATCTCACAAATTGACAGAATTAATCCATATACTCCTCTTGCATTCAGATATGAAACATTGCATTTCTATGACTTGGAACAAACATTGTTGCCGATTCAAATATTTTCCTGCTAAATTTAGCTTTTGAGGTTCAGTGTATCAGCATTAGATCTTGGCTGTACCATCATAGGATACCCAGTTTGTATAAGTATCATTCTAAATTTGCAGCAGTAGGCTTACAGCACTTGAAGAAATGTGTTTTCCTGGGAAAAAATATTTGTGCTTAAAATAACAACTAAACTGTTTTGTAGAATTGCTTTTTGTAGATTTTTATATGTTGACTTTTAAATTATTGCAAATTTTAATAAAGTTCTCCAATTTTAATTTATGTATCACACCCTCTCAACAGGCTTATACATTTCCACCACAAATATTTTGTATTTTCAAAACAGTCCGACAATTTTTCTGGCACATTACTTTCTATTAAAATTTGTATATTAATTGGCTTCCAACTTGTATTTTGGCATAGACGACCTATACAAGCTTATACATACTTTTAATAAATGTGTTTCAAGTCTCGCAGATGGAATCCCCCCATCCCCATTTAAAAAACACACACACCTTAAAATCACTTGGCTATTGAACTGAAACAAATTCTCACCATCCACTTAATAGTAAGATTAATTTGGCAATAATTGAGCGAACTTTGAACACCCTAGCAACTCTTCATTCATTAAATAAGTTTGGCAATAGGAGAAATACATCCACTTGTGAAAAATATTGGTCACCCTACAGGTTTACTAAGATCTCACTCTGCGCATTGAATCAATGAGTGATAGATGGACACATATACCCCTTGTGGCACATCTGCAAAAGGAAACTGCATTGAACACAAACGCGACACACACCAGGTCATGATGATACAATGTGGCAACCTTCATTATCCTAGTGATGAATTCATGCTGATCTTTTTTTTTTTTTTAATGAGTGTATACTGTACAGTCCAACTACTTCCCAAGACTGAAAAATGGCTAACAGATAACCAACCTAACAACTTTCACAAACACCACAAGTAACACATTCCTACCTTCCTGAGCACACAAATCATATATTAAAAAAAAAAAAATAGCATATGAAATATCCTACTATGGTAATAACATGTACAATACTCCACTGCGGTCTTAACATACAGTACAATACTCCACTGCGGTCTTAACATACAGTACAATAGTCCACTGCGGTCTTAACATACAGTACAATAGTCCACTGCGGTGATAACACATGCATACAATACTCCCCTGTGGTCATAACACATGCATGCAATAATTCACTGTGGTCATGAAGAAATCACTGTGCAAATCACCAACCTTATCATCAAACTGCTCTCTGCTCCATTTGGGAACTTTTTCTGTACGGTCATGCTTAGATGTTCGACCCATTTTGTTTTCTTGTATCTTCTTTTCTATTTCCTTCACATTCCAATCTGATTTTTCTATTTTTCCTGGAATGAAGATAGGTTTTCAATGTGACTAATACATTGTTACTGACATCATAACCTTACAAATATGAATATGAACATGTCAAAAGCATACAGCAAACCATTATGCAAAAGCCAGTTTACCTTTGCAAAAAAAGTTTGCCCTTAAAATAATTTGCTACTACCTTTAGGGCGATCTCGTGGCATAGATTCATAATTTTATATATGTTTAACATAGTGTTCATCTTATAGACGTTACTTGTGACTGCATTTTTCCACTTGTAAAATTTTTTAGCTTCCACAGTTTTCCCTTAGCGGTATGTGAAAGTCAGAATATACGAGTTATGGGAAGATAGGAATAACAAAAACTAAGTGACTTACTGGAATGAAAAAATTTACACTGAAATTAGATGTCATGGACAATTTGCTAAAATATTTAAAAACACATAACAAAGTCCTTTAGTAATTTTAAATATTGCAGTAAATGAAGTAAATTGTCATCATTTAAAAATTTTTTTAAAAAGTACAAAGGAATTTTATAGTGCGTTTTTAAATCTTTTAGCATATGGCCTATAATATCTAATTTCAGAGTAAATTATTTAATTCGAGTAAGTCACGTGATTTTTGTTATTCTTATGTGCCTGTAACTGGCAAATATGACTGACATGCTGTTATGGGAAAACTTTGAGGGCTAAATAAAAATTACAAGTGGAAGATGTCACAAGTAACGTCTATAAATCCAACATTACGTCATGCAAATATAAAATTACGTATTTTTGCCACGTTGTAATGGTACCGTACACCATTAATCTTGGAATAAAAGGCAGTGAACACCTTAGTCCCAGTATTAGGCCTAGCTCATAGGAGAAATGAGACTCGGAAGTTCAAAGTTCGTGGGTTCGAAAGAGGAGTTGGAAGGTGGAGGAAATATTTTCACAAAGAACGCCATGCATTGTATCTGTGAATTTTACTTAAACCCTTTTTGGCACGTTACAAACAATTGGCAGTGCAACAAATTTACCATGTGGCTGAGATAATACCAAAACGTTTTTAACACTGGCGGGTTTCTGAGGTGACTTGAAGGTACATGAGCAATATCTGAGTATGCCTACCACAACAAAGTCTACTCATTTTACATCATACCACAAAGAGGCCTCGATACTCATCACTGTTGGTCATCACAACAAATCCCGTTCTGGTGGTTGCAAGTCTAGACTGCTAAATTCAACCATAGTAAAATACTGAAAACGCGGCTGGGAAAATCCACGTGGTGTGAAAGTATTTCGCTTTAAGGCAAATAAACTGTAGACGGCTCAGCTCGCCGGCACGCGCAACGGCGCCCGAGCCCACGCCTTTTTCCCGTGGATGTGCCACGTCGACACTAGCACGCTCCTACGACCAGTTTGAACAACAGTATCACGGACTTCCAGGCCTCTTTTAATTACAAAGAATATTATAACTAAGCACACTGCATCAAATTAAAAACTACACATTTATATAATATAACAATGAACTCCCAGTTTTAAACACTCCAAACATAGCTATTTGGGCCGTAAATAAACGCCAAAATGTGCCATGCACAAATAAAAGAATTATGGTGCCCAGACATGACGTACAGAAGGGTGGGGGAGCAACAAACCCCACCATCGCTAAGTCAAATTTCTGAGGGAAAAACAAGTTTGTTCCCTTCAACAAATACTGGCTCAGCGCCATGATGTCGCCTTCAAGCATCCTGTCCTTGCATATAACCAAAATTCATGAATTACTTGGCCTGATCAATAATTACGTCAAAAAGTTACTAAAAAAAAATACAGCAAATGAAGAGTTGAGTAAAATGAGTACCAACAACATATAGTTACGACAAAAAAATATTAATAATCAAAATAATATCAAGCAAAAAATTATTATATTTTAGTGAAGCTACATGCTTCCAGACTGATGCTACACTAGTCCAAAATCCACAGTCCTATTTGCATTACTCTTGAACAAAATTCTACTGATATGCATCTGCATTAAGATAGTTTGCTACATTTAATTAAAAGACAAATCCCTAACCAGCATTTTCCACTACCATTATATACCGGTAGTATGTGGGAGCTCTAGTGACAAATGGTCTAACCAATTTACTTCACAATAAATAATGAATCACCTTTAAATTAAGCCCGTCTGTGAACTAAACTAAAGCCACACACAAGTCAAACAATAAATGACACAAATACCTAAGTGAATTACAAATAAACATATGGACAGTCCCTCTTTATATGCATTATAAAGTTGCTCTTGCTTCTTGGTTTATTGCATGTTATTACCACAAACCATTCACACTCGGTGAAATGCTTCCTACATACATCTCACTTGGTAGTGGTCTGAAGTTACTGGGCAACCTTTCACATATCGAGGCCAGCGACACACTGGGTCATTCATTTAATTTTTAAAAAAATCACAGACGTGAGCATGCTTTTTCAGAGTAGCCCATATGATTTGTATGATCATGGACAAACACTTAGGCTAGCAATGCAAAACCCTCACTGTTAAATTAATCCTAGTTACTTCAACTTTCACTTAGGTAAAAATTAAAGGTCATGTGCGTCACAACGTGAACACCCTTAAGGCGTCATAAAATTCCAGCCTAAACTTACTTTAAAATACAGTGTACTACAGGTTACATGCAATGTGTAGTTCTTGCCAGTTATTTGTAACAATAGGAAAAATTCCTATTCTTTTATTATATTTTTTATTTAAAAGTACGTTTAATTTAATGAATAACGGTACCCTAGTTCTTTCTTTGCGTCTGTACAACTCGAGAAAAACATAAATTTAAAAAAAAGTTTTTTTTTGTGTGGTAAAAACGCAGACCGCCATGTTTATGTCCCTGAGATGTCACGATACTGTACACTATATGTAGGCCTAACACACAAACTACAGCAACATACGTTCATGTTGTGAAATTGTGTTAAATAAAGTAATTTATGCAGTAAAAACGAGTATGGCTGGAACTCTGATGAGAATAAATACGTAATTGTAAATAAAATGTAATTTACTTGAAACAATATTTTAATTATAGCGCCGTATGACAAATCAAGGCGGACTGCATGGTTTAATCTACAAGAAGTCTGTTACTAAAGACAAAAATACAGTTTATGTATAAAGAGATTATTTCCATGTATTGTGCACAATACGACAAAGGATAGCATAAAATAAATAAGTTCTTTTTTAGTTAAAAGTTACAGTCAATGGCTTGCAGTTTGCGACGAAATCTCTGCAACTGTGGTGTTTTTGGCTGTTCCATAGGGTGTTGCGACGTCATTAGCCAATAGGCGAGTTCAAGGCACCCGTGATTGGCCTATAATTCGAGGGTGGGCGAGGTCTTGCGAAACTTGCCCATAGATGGCAGCACAGGTCTCATGAGAAACTTAAAAAATTTTTTAGAGAAAAAATTTGCTTTTATTAAAAAAATTTAACTACTGTATTATTTTTCACCTCTCGCAACAAGGACCAGTCTGTGCCAGGTTTGGTTGGCTATTACGTAGATAGGTTAACTTTTTGTATGCACACAAACTTCATTTGGCTGACTTTTCTAACCTAAACTTACGATTCTACACCGGATCTGAAACATTAAAATGAATTTGTATTAACTTATTGTAAATCTGGAATTTAAATAAAATCGACAAACTCGTTCCTACAACTTAAACGTTGCAATAAGCGAGAGCTGTCTTCTCTCCTTTAAATTTAAATCAACACTAGTGAAATTCTTGTAATTAACTAACAAATTTGCAACCATGCATGCCTTAACAGGAGAATTTCTCAAGCTAGCTTTTAAGTAATAGAGTTCGCTAAATTTTGGTGGGCAGCGGCTAACCAAAACAAGTATGGCTACGTCATAAATATATTAGCCAATAAGAATGTGGTTTCAATGTTTACAGCAGCATTCGAAAATATGGCATTTTTGAAAATCAATAATTTAAAAATTAAAATGTTTACAGAGTTATTGCTTCGCCTGGCTGCATTTAGTGCCGAAATAATTCAGAAGAACCATGTAAATATTAAATACTTTATCTTGGAATTATTTCTATTGGCTATGGAGACAGCTTTGCTATTATACAGCAAAATAGTTGCTCAGTATTTTTTAAGTGATCATTATGAAATTCTGCACAGAGGAAATTTTCTTGGCAAAACTTGATGTTGGAAGATGGAACATATACTCAAAGTGAAAAATATTTGTTCTACCGTATTTGCCGGCACATAAGACGACTACTTTTACATATTTTTGGCCTTCGAAAATTGCTATTCGTCTTACATGAAGGTGTGGAAATTTTTGGCAACCTAAAAATCGTTTGAAAGTTAAGCTGTGGAGTTGTACAATGTTACAAGGAATTGCGTTTTTCATTACAAATGAAAACACGTGCCCCCACCCCTTTTTATTTCTTAAATAAAATTTACGGTACGAAAATTTGATGAGCGTCGTATTTATAACAAAGGACACTTTTACCTCACAGCGAAGCAGCGATCAATGTAGTTGGAGTGCATGCCTAGATCCTTTGTCTCGCCAGCCCACAACTCTCCGGCAGAGAAAACAAGGATCTAGGTCCTCATGCTTAGATCCTTTGCCTCGCCAGCACAAAACTCTCGGGCGGAAAAAACTAGGATCTAAGTACTGCGTACCTAGATCATTTGTCTCGCCAGCACAAAACTCTCGGGTGGAGAAAACGAGGATCTAGGTACCGGACCACACATTCATGTTTCTAATGTCTAGTTCTAGGCTGGCAGGCAACAACAGTGCACAGGAATGGGATGACCTTGCAAGCCCGGCGTTGCCATGTAGCGTGCAGCGTGCCTCAGTCTGGCGTTGCCAAGTCGCACACAGCTGTCGGCAACTGATGATGTCGCAGGCCATGTGTGCCACCGCCGTGCATTTTCTTGGCTCTTGGGTGCCCTGAGGGCAATTGTAGCCAATTATATTGATTTATGTGTCTCCTATGATGTTTATATAATGGTAATGAATTCATTAAAAATATTTAAACTAAATTTTTAATGTTTCTGGCAAAGGGGAAAAAAATTATCTGTCGGGAATTTCAAAATTATTAATTTACCTTGCCCCCCCCCCCTTGCCCCAAAAGATTTTGTACCTTCAAAACCATGACTCGTCTTATATGTGGGGTTGTCCTATATGCTGGCAAATACAGTATATCATCATTAGCAACATCCTATTTTGTCAATTTTCTCTTTATACAGCTGATTTGGAAAAAGGTTCACTTCCATCATCATACAAAGAAAAGTACTCACCAATTGCCCTGTACAGATCTCGAGGTTTCTTCTCTGTTACTGGAGTGCCCTTCAGCTTCTCCTCCAGAATCTTAATTCGACCAGACAAGTCTTCGTCTATTCCTCCTTTACGTATTTCGGCTATTTCAGCTCTCAGTCTTGCTTCTCTATCCTATTTGACAATATACGCAAATATCCTCACTACAACTACAAACTCACACCAGAGACCTCAGCACAGTGATAAAAATATTAATGAAGGTAAATTTCACAACCGGTTACGGTAAAAATAAACATCTCTTAAACATTTCACAACCATGCTGTTACAATGGTACAAAAAACATGAATTACAAAACTTATAATCTACTACAGTATTACAAACTGAGCACAAAACCTGTAATACCTTTCAATTAAATTGATCCCCCCAACTATACCATGGTATGTTTTACTAATACCTGTTTTCAGTTAAATATTTCTATTAAATATTTAATGAATTTCAGTGTAACTTTTTGGCAACTTTTTCTCTCAGTCTGTCACAAAATGTTGATATCCTAAGTATATATTTTCCCGTAAATTTTTCTTTTCAGAGATAAGAAAGGTGAGCAATATATGTATATTACTATAATTTTATATCCAAATACCGTACTACGGTTTATTTACACAAACTTCTAAGTAAAGTCTACAGTTGAAAGTCCACTAGTTTGGTAGAACACTTGATGCTGCACGTATGTATATAAAACAAACAAATCAAAAGAGGAAAACTAATTTATAAGGCATTTGCCAACGGCATGATTTTTAATGAATGGTTGCCGTCACAAACCAAATTCTACGAGAAAAGAAAGTTACTATGTATTACCAAGCTTGTCTCAGCATGTCTCGACCATGTGGGCTGCCATAACAACACTAACAGACACCAAATACTGTGAAAATTTTTGCGTGGTTTAATGGGAGCTGTAAGTAGGGACTTACACTTTTCCTCATC
Organism: Medauroidea extradentata; assembly: GCA_003012365.1. NCBI lineage: Eukaryota > Metazoa > Arthropoda > Insecta > Phasmatodea > Phasmatidae > Medauroidea > Medauroidea extradentata. Next base: position 10,506 of record PNEQ01055976.1, read on the forward strand.
ACCATCACAACTATGAGCTTGGAGACGGGTGCTCAGAGGTTTATTTGATGGGGGCCCTGAAGACTAATGATCTTGTCCCCAAAAGTGGGCAGGGGATGTAGTAAAGGCCTTGTTTGGGTTCTGATGGGCCAGAGTTACAATTTGGTCCCCTCTAACGGTTGGTTGACCAGTAGTAGGTGATGCTCATGCAGTCACGTATTCTTGTTGATGAGAGGCAGCTTACTGCTTGCAGATTTCTTTGGCTGAAAGAATTTCACTATCTTCTATGGACCATCCCCATTCCTTGGGTCTACCAAGAGGTGAATCACAGAGTAGTTCACTGGGAGATGTGCCAACAGCAGTGTTGTCATCGTTGCAGAAGAGTAAACGATATGTGGGGAATGTAAAAGTCCCAATTCTAATAGTCCTCTTCCATTCAGATTTGTATATTTTTCTTGTTTCTTAGTTTCTGCATTGTGGGATTGCCTTGGGAGTGATAGCTGGGTATGGTCCAGGCTTCTGTACCGAATCATTTACAGGCTTGTTCCAATTTTTTATCTGGTGAACTGAGCTCTATTATCAGTAAGGACACTTTCACAATATCCTCATCGGAAATACTCCTTCGTCCATTTTTTGACGATGGAACTGGTGTCTACGTTGGCTAGGGGGAAAGCTTCGGTCCAACAAGACAAGAGATCTGTAATAAGAGCAGAAATCTCTATATGTGGTGGGGCCTAGGGTATGACCCCATGAGATCTACTGCTATAGTTGCCCGTGGCTCAGCAGGTCGTCTTGGTATTGTGACGTGCACTGGCACGTAGCACTTACTTGGCCTCTTATCATAAAGTAATTTCAATTTTTTTTGTCTTAATTAATGTTTTTTTTTCTTCTCTGTTTATAACAAATTAAGTAGGCCAACTTAACCAGGTATAAGGATGTCTACGGCGGGATCCAACATATTAATTGGGGATGCGAGTGGAGAAATTTACATTAAAATTTTCTTTTTAATTTTAAATTTAACTTTAAAGCAAGAGAAAAGCATAGAATTTTACATGTCAATTTTATTGGATTTATATCGTGTTTGGACTCATTTGAAAGCTAATTTAATTTCAAGCAACTTTTCTAAGTAAACTTTTCTGATATTTTGCCTTGTTTAAATTTTGTTAAATTTCAAGTA
>PNEQ01055977.1:0-11662 GCA_003012365.1 Medauroidea extradentata
AGACACTGCCTCTGGGCGTGGTGGTCGTGAATCCGTCTTTACAACTAGGCGCCCGGAGACACTGCCTCTGGGCGTGGTGGTCGTGAATCCGTCTTTACAACTAGGCGCCCGGAGACACTGCCTCTGGGCGTGGTGGTCGTGAATCCGCCTTTACCACTAGGCGCCCGGAGGCATTGGCTCGGGTGATACCATGGGATGTGGTCCCACATAAGGCCCGTTCTACAGTGACACACAAGCGCATACGTATCACGAACACGCAAACGCAAGACACTCAGCGTGTGTTCTACAATTGGACGCAAGCGGACACGGATACGCATCCGGAAACGAAAGAGAGTTGGTCAACGCCGAACTCTTTACGTATCCGTGCTTGCGTTTAGCCTATAGCAATTGAGCATATAGTCTTTCGCCACCATTTTTGTTTAAACACTTTTACACTTTCAGTTTTCACGGTTAATAATTAAAGTCGCCTTCGTGCAATGTATTTACAATTATTGTTTGTGACTACAATACCACGGAACACTTTCCGAAAAGTACCGTTTAGAAAATCAATCACACGAAAAAAAAATTGAATTAAAATATTGACTGTTAATTACGATGTTAAAATTATGTGGCTGTTAACATTTATATTGCTATAGAAAATAGGTACAGACCTTGCTACAATATTTATAAGATACCTAACTAAAATTAATATAAAATTTATTTTTAATAATGTCAGAATTTTAAATTAGAAATACCTTATTTTTCGTTTCATAGGTTGCAAGTCCGTTTGTGCCGCGGTAGTCGAGGGGGCCGACCGCCTGTAGCTCAGTTGGTTGAGCGGCCGACTTAGATACGAGGGGTTCTGGGTTCGATTCCCAGATCTGGCAGGGTGTAAAATTTGTCCGTTTGAGTCATTTCAATTGTCATAGTCAACTGAACTGTCACAACTGAAGATTTGACTAATGATAAAGTAGTGAGGGGGGATTTTTGGCGATGTTGAGAAATGTTAAGACTCTGGCGAGGCCTTAACGTCGCCAACGAGCCAAACATTTCGTAATAAAAATAAAACATTTAAATAAAAAATTGGGTCAGGCTTCTCACCACCCACCAAGGCGATCCGAGTTCGATTCCCTGCGGGGTCGGTCCCCGGATTTTCTCATGTGGGAATCGTGCCGGACGATGCCGCTGGTCGGCGGATTTCCTAGGGAAATCTCCCGTTTCCCCGCCCATTCATTCCAACGCCGCTTCATACTCACCTCATGTCACCCCTCACCAGCGCGGAAGACCTCGATGTTAAAAGTGTGTAGTAGATAAATAAACCCTGAAAACTTCAATTTATTTCTACGCATTTTTCGAGGCCAATATAGATAAATTACTCAATGCCAATCCTAGATAATGGTATTTGCCAACTTTGAGTAAATATTTATCCAGAATTACTAATTCGTTACGCGTGATCTTTTGCGCCGCAGTTAAATGCACGAGGTCCCGGCGTCAGATATTGTGCCTCAGAAGTTCGTAACACTGGAAACAATTTTGTTTAAATCGTTAAACTATTGGCTAGGATTGCTATTGATTAATTTTCGCAAATTGTCTTCAAGAAACCTACAGTTATAAATTAATGCTTTTAGCGTTGAATTATGTACCACGCCCTCTTGAGGCTGATCAAGTGCAAAAACGCATAATTTTATATTTGTACGACTTAGTGTTCGTTTTACAGACGTTACTTTTGACTACATTTTCCATTCGTGAAATGTTTGTAGCTCTCATAGCCTTCCCATAGCGGCAGATCAAAATCAAAATTTGTAAGTTACGGGAACATGCTAATAACAAAAACCAACCGACTTGCTCGAATGACATAATTTACACTGAAATTAGATAGTATGTGTCATGTGCTAAAATATTTAAAATCACACAATGCAATCCCTTTGTATTTAAAAAAATCTAAAAATTATGATAACTTTCTTTATGTATGGCCATGTTCAAAAAAATACAAAGGGACTTAGTTGTTTGGTTTTAAATCTTTTAGCGCATGATCCAAACTATTTAATTTCAGAGTAGATTATGTAATTCGAGTAAGTCAGTTTGTTTTTTTCTATTAGCATGTTCCCGTAACTTGCAAATTTTGACTTTGACATGCCGCTACGGGAAGACTGTGAGAGCTAAAAAAGTTTCACGAGTGGAAAATGTAGTCAAAAGTAAAGTCTGGAAAACTAACATTATGTCGTACAAATATACAATTATGCACTTTTTCCACGTGAACGCCCTTAAGCGCTGACCAAAATCTCTCACCCACTCACTGCAAGTCCGTACGTTTACGAATGCGTTTTCGTGCATTGTAGAATAGAAAATGTGTTTCACTCCGTGTGCTAGTTCCATTTGCGCGTTACGTGTCCGCTGTAGAACGGCCCTAAGACCTAAGGCCCTACAACGAGGAAGGGGGACGGACTGGTGCGGATCTAGGGGGGGGGGCAGACTGCCCTCGGCTTTGGGTTAGAGAGCGCGCTGGCGGTATCGAAACATTTTACTTGGGAATGAAATGTAAATGAGCGTAAAGAAGACGCATTATCGACCAATATACTTTTACTAGTTTTGTATTTTTATTAACCTTGAACAGTTAAAACTTCTAATGATAGCTAGTAGGCATAATGAGATTTTGGTCAGTGCTTAACATCGAGGTCTACAGCGCTGGTGAGGGGTGACATGACGTGAGTATGGAGCAGCACCGGAATGAAGGAGCGGGGGAGGCGGGAGATCCCTGAGAAAACCTGCCGACCAGCGACATCGTCTAGCATGATTCCCATATGCGAATATCCGGGGAACGAGCCCAGATCGCCATCTTAGGATGCGAGCAGGGGCGTTATTAAGGGGGTGGGCAGGGGGCAAACGCCTCCCCCCCTGGATTAAGAATTTTAAGTGTATAAAATTTATTTTTTTAATTTTTTATTTAAGAGTGCGCGGTAGATAACTAAACGCTGAAAACATCAATTGATTCCTACGCTTTTTTCGAAGCCAATATTGATAAAATACTCAATGACAATCCTAGATAATGGCATTTGCCAACTTTGTGAGTAAATATTTATCCAGAATTACTAATTCATTACGCGTGATCTCTTGCGCCGCAGTTAAATGCACGAGGTTCCGGCGTCAGAGATTGTGCCTCAGAAGTTCGTAACACTGGAAACAATTTAGTTTAAAGCGTTGGCTAAAACTATTGTCTAGGATTGCTATTGTTTAACTTTCGCAAATTGGCTTCAAGAAACCTACAGTTATAGATTAACGCTTTTAGCGTTGAATTATGTACCACGCCCTCTTAAATAATGCTAACTTAAGCACATAAAACTGAAGTTTTGTTATTAAAGTTTCTAATTTATACATGCTCAATTAATAAAAAAAAAGATGCAACAAGGTCACTGTCGCCGAAATAGATCTTGCCCCCCCTCCCCCTCCACAAGAAAAACCTCAAATGACGCCCCTGGATGTGAGTGGTCCGACCACTCGGCCACCGCAGCCCTACACAAGAGAAAAAAAAACATAAATACAAAAATTTTTAAATAAACGCCGCCCTATGGCTCAGAGTGTAGTAAATGTTTCTGCTCTGCGTAATAGTGCACGCTCAGCCTGCTAGTCTGATGACGTCATATCTCATCTGGCCGACCGCCTTCCAGCCAGGTTACTTTCCCTCCATCTCGTCACTGGAAATAATGCGCAAGCAGGCGCGTGGATTTATTCCACGTATTATGATACACGCGGAAATGACGTGGCCTTGCTAGATACTACTACTGCTGTTGGTTCCAAGCTCGACCGATAGGACGATACTATACCCTCGTCCGTCTACACAAGGGATGTTTATATCGAACTAGCGTATCGATATACATATATTGTATCGATATTTCTTGATATAGCAATATCGTACTTCAAATTATCGGAAGGAATCATTGATATTTCGATACATCAACATTTTCATAATTCCGCTAAAATACGTGCAAAAATATTACAAACAAACGGTTGAGAAATTTTACTGTTATGTAACAAGAATTCATATTTAAAAATAGTTTTGGTTTAAAAAAAAAAGTTCATTGAAGAACTTGACAAAAACATCTACATCGCCATCCTAAAATTATATGTTATAGGATTTAAAATTACTTACGAGTTTATTGTACTATTATTTGATTATTTTTTTATATTTACTTTTTATTCGTATTAAAAGATACTTTTTTTTCTGGCACTATGTATGCAATATGTTGCTGACAAATAATCGAGACAAATTTCGACACTGATATATATCGCACATGGGAATATCAGCTATAAATGATCAATATTTCGTTCTGAAAATACCGATACTTCGATATTTTTCCAACATCCCATAGTCCACACGAAGGCATTTAATTCAAGCGAACGCGAGCAGAGAATCTGCGCTTCAGTCGAGAAAATGAGAAGTGTACAACGAACGTGCAGCGACATACATGTGTTTCTGTACACGGCTTGTTTCATCCACTATTTCTTAAGAAAATAAAATGCGTGATATTCAAATAAATTTTGAGTAACCAATCACATGTTAAAGTATTAACATAATATATGTATATAGGCGCACATACAGAGAGAAGAAAATTGGCCTGTCTGGTTCATTATAATCGTTTTTTGTTGCAATTTTTTTATTTTCTTTTATTTTTCACCTAAATGAAAAAAAAATAAAAGTTGTCCCATTACCGCATAAAAAAAGGGGAAGAACTTTTTTTTTCGGTTTTCCCTAAACTTTAGAGCACTAACTGCACCAAACCGTTTTCTCTGTGTGTGTACCTGAACAAGGTCAACCACTAATTTTGAAAGCTTACATTCTCGCGCGTGAAAATGGCGAAATGGATTTCTGCGGTACCTGACAGTGGACTTCCCTCGCCTGTTATACCCAGGTGCTTCCCCGGCCGCCGCGCGCCGTCAACATACAAATGGATGAAAATGGCGTGGGGAAAAAAACTAGGATTTGTGTAAATTGGCAAGGGGAGAGGGATGTATCAAAATTGAACTTTCATAAAGGAACACCAATCGCACCTTTACAGCGGGCGATCTTGGGCCCTGCCGCGAGTAAATTTCTATTTGACGGTACAAAATGGACATTGGTGCCTGGTAAAGAGAAAACCCTGTTAAACTGCACACGGTGTCTTTACAAAGACCACTCCGTTTAAGTGCGCGGTTCATCTCAGTTTTCAACATCTTTTTATACTTTTGTACTTCTGTCCGATATTTTTTTCTTATTTTAGACGTAAATTGTGACTTAATCTTCCTCTTATAATATTGTTGTATCTCTCATAGTTTTCGCGTAATAAGTCGTAAATATCAAAATTTGCACTTTACGGTTTTATGTACGCCACTAAAACCAACTTACATACCAAACCGAAAAATTTTACAGTGTATAATAATGTTGTAGGCTATGATTTGACATATATAAAAAAAATAAATGAATTGTTATATTTTAAAAAAATAATTTTTATTTTAAAATGTTCTTTTCAAAATTCATCATGTTTTATTTAATACAAAAATATTTCATTTTTTGTTTTTATATGTGTTATTTCATAGCCTACAACATTGTTATACACTGTGATTTTTTTCGGTTTGGTGTGTCAGTTGGTTTTAGTGGCGTACACAAAACTGTAAAGTGCAAATTTTGACGTTTACGACTCACTACGCGAAAACTATGACAGATAAAACAATTTTTGAAGAGAAAGATTTAGTCACAATTTCTGGGTTCGATTCCCAGATCTGGCTGGGTGTAAATTTGTGTTTGTCCATTTGGGTCTCAAAAATTGTCACTATACAAATTGTCTCACGAAAAGTACTGGGATAACACAAATTAAGTCACATTAAAGGGGAGAATGTTTGGTGCAGTGATGACGCGGAAGCTTCCGCATCGCCACTGCACCAAACATTTTTATTAAAAAAAAAAAGTGATCAGATCATTCGCGTCCCACCAAGGTGATTTGGGTTCGATTCCCGGCGGGGTCGGTCCCCGTATTTTTGCATGTGAGAATCGTGCCGGATGATGCCACTGGTCGGCGGGTCCCGTTTCCTCCGGTGCCGCTCCTTACTCACACCCCCCTTCCCCAATCCTCGGTAAAGACCAAGAAGTCAAGCGCAGACCAAAATCTCTTCACTTCACGTTCAAGACATAATTAATTTGTGAGAAGACAGCGCACGCGCGAATTCTTATTATAGGATTTTCCTGAAATATAAAAGTTCTTCTTGTCAATACGTTGTGACTAATACCTGCACGTACAACTTTCCACAGATAACAGGCCTTCGCTACAGATAAGCTATCTGAATCTCAGCACCGCCTCTTTCAAACAACATCACTGTAGTGGTATGCGGTTATCTAGGCCCGGATGTCATACGATTGTTCAAGTGTGAAAATTCCTCTCTTCATATCTGTACGCAATGGTGTTAGTTTTATAGGCGTCATTACTGACTACATCCTCCAACGAGACAATTTTAGCATGCACAGTATTGCCATTACTGCAAGGCAAAGTCACAATATGCATGCGCACGGCAGCATATACCCAAAGAAAACCTACGTAAAAGTTTCACGTGCCATCAAACAGCACATGACCTTGGCAGTAGGTGCAAGAGGTGGAGGGGGATATGGCCAAACAAGCGAGTAAACCTCGACATATTATTTGCTTTGCCAGGTAGATTTATTTATCTATACAAGAGGGCTTAGTCCAGTTAAATACGGATTTGTTAAACCAACGAAGTCAATATCTTACGTGCTTACATAATATTCGCTCAACAAACACGTTGTTGGATCAAATACATATTTGTTTCGTCATATACTGTATAAACTTCTGTACATGGTTGGCAGTACTTAACATTTTTCTCTGCGAAATAATAAACACTGAAATTATATTATACTAACTTCCCGATAAAAATCATATAAATATAAAATAGTAATGTGAATTTCTAACGAATTCTTGACATAAATGTTTTAATGTCGAAAATTAACAACCTACTTACGACAACAGCAAACAAAACCATTTCAAATCCATTAAATTTTTAGTTTTTAGCAAATACGGCATTTGTCTTGATTACAGCGATACCAAGTTTATAGCTATAAGTACTGTCAAGTCGCTGTGGCGTATGATGACGTTATATACTTTCTCGCACAACTTCAGTAAAATTTGACAGTTGAGGGCACATCTCATAGAATAATATAAACATCTGATGCTTTCATAGTCGACATGTTTAGTTCTAAAATGAACCTGGCGTGTCCACTCCACCATCTGTGCTGTAAAGCTTGTCTTGATAACACACATTACAGAACAGAAATTGAGGAGTTGGCTGGAATAAAGGCTTTATTAACGTAAGGCATTTCTTCTATCAAGCAAATTATCTTGTTCGAATATGTCCATAGAAGACGCCTATACATTTTTGTACCGATATCTCAATTCTTCACCAAGTTATGGATTTTTGTCTTGACCTGTGCTGGTACCATTATGCTACCAATAATTTGTGTTTCATCTTTGACTGTGTTTATAGTAACTACTATTAATTTGTGTAATGTAAATATATGTTACTTATTGATGCTAAGAGAAAATAGTGTGAGAGAAACGTGAAATAAAAAAAAATTTTCTCCAAAACATATACCTGTCATTATCTCACAATGCTATTTTCTTACTAAGGCCTTTATTCTAGCCAACTCCTAAATTGTCCACAAGTAGCGGTACAAATTTACTGAAGTTAAGGAGCAGAGTACAACGAGTGTACGTGACAACGCAACGAGCTGTCATGGTGAAGCGACGAGTTACTGCGACAATGCCTGACTGCACCGTGACCCTACTCTTGCAAGGCCCTTGGGCCACTGGTTGAAAAAACTACGCGCGGCTCATTAAGATCACTATACACCGGATGTTATTTCCAACGTTTGATACGCGGATACAGCTAAGCATAAAGGTTCAGCCTTCCACACTGGACGGTAACAACATCGCTTATATTCGCGGTGCGTCAAACTGGCGTGAAGAGTTTTCCTGCTACTCTTCTTCCTATGGGACTTAAAACGGCGACCCTACCATTTACTCGTGGAAAGTGTGCAGTAAAGTCCAACGCATGCTTCCAATGTTGTGATTGACGAACCCGGGTAGTTCCAGTTACAGCTGTCTAAAAAAAAAGACGATTTTAGCTATTTGAGGGCCCGAAAAACGTTTCTAATTAGCACGTTGCATTTTTAAAATGACAGAAGCCTAGTTTTAACCGTGCGTTCTTTTCATAGATAAACGTGCTGCGAATAAGTTTAGCTGTTTTGCGTGGAAAACAATAGGCGCGACACACTACAACGTCAGGTGAATGGACGACTTGAAAAGAGGCGGAGCTTCAGTCAGGTGTGGGATACAACTCCTGTCTCCATGGATACCGCAGCCGAACATAACCTTCATTTAGCTGTTTGGTGTCAAATGTCCCGGATGAGATGTACAAGAAAATTGATTATTTGTTTGGAAATTGCCGTTTTTACAGGTAAAAATTAATCTTGTGTATTTGCGTATCTTAACCATGAAATTGAAACTAATATTTTTTACCCTTGTGTGCAAACCTATACGAATGCGCAACATTTTTGCTTTCTGCGATTACCAACTAACAAATCAGCATGTTTGTAAACAAGCTTTGCTTCCCACAGTTTTCCCCCAGCAGTGTGACGTCAGGGGTTGTGTACTTCAAGTAGTCCATTAACCTCACTTATACCGACTAGACGCACTCTGACCCTCGCGTCTAGAGCGCCAGTGAGAATATGCCACATGAAACTATGAGAAACGATACTCTTAATAAGACGATTTTAACGAACATTTGAACGGCCTAAACACGAGGATACGCTATGAAAATAAAACTGTTTCTAAGGCCACTCGCATTCGTATGTGTGTATGTAACCTGGGCAAACCGCCAAAATGTGCCCATAAGTGCTTACGCGACGCAAGACTTACTTCCTAATTTTTAAAATCTTCGCAAATTTGTGTTTTAATGAATTCCATGTAATTATTAATCCTTGCGTAAATATTCGCGTGCGTGCTATTTTCTCGGAATCTAATCAACGTACTTGAATATAATCTTGGTAGAGTATGTACGGACGTCAATGTTTGTTTCAAAGTTTACAATTCAATAGACGATACTAAAAATGAACGAATTCGGGAAAAATCGATAAGTTCGTGACAATAGTAGGCAGGCGTACATTTAATGAAATAAAGTAGTAGGCCTATGCTAACTAGCTATGTTGGCTACAATTAACTGTAATCATACATACAACAGTGTGATCGGAACACGAGCGCGAACATGGCTAGAGAGCTTGCATGCTATAAGGACACTGCTGCTTGCCCATCACTTACCTCGGCACCTCTGAGCGTAAGCAGCTCACCTGACACGAGTGTTTTTTCTCAGCGACTCGTCTTACGGTGTAGGACAATATTAAGAGGACTGTGTACTTAGTCTATGGACGGTGTTGACGTGTCACGCAAACACTTTTTTTTACGCGAAACCACTGAACTTATTCTTATTGTTGTTATCTATGAAAAGAGCACTCACTTGAAACTACGTATGCCAGTTTTTGACAATTCTGTATGCTTATTAGTAACATGATTTTGGGGCCTCTGGAAATGGCTAAAAATTGATTTTTTTTAGACTGCCGTAACTCTGAAAATACGACCTGAATCCGTAAATTGCGAAATGAGGTGCGTGCATTGGTCTTTACTTCATACTATGTGAAAATAAAATGCCAGGGTCGCCGTTTGAAGTCCCACAGGAAAAAAGAGTTCTACGAAAACATTGCACGCCAGTTTAGCGCTGCGAATATAGGCCATGTGCCGACGAGGAAAGTTCAAACCAGTACACAGTACTCTTTTAACACTTAACTGAGTTGGAATATCTAGGTTTCCTGATGCTGGAAATAGTAAAAAACTGAGAAATACAAATCTTGGGTAGCAATTTCTGCCCGCATCAGCATATATTTCGTCAGATGAAGCATTTCTTTAGCATATTCGTCGTTTGATAACGGGCCCAAGAAACACATCACTGTCGCAAAATATTTAATAAAAAAATGACAGATCTTTTATTTTGATGGTTCTATTTGATTTTTGCATACTGTATTCGAAAAACGTGTCATTTCCTATAAATGTATATAGCACTGAAATGTATGAAGCCCTCTTGAATCACAAGACGTGAGGGTGTGAGGGATACGTTATCACCACACGCAGATTAGTGGCCAGCAAGAAAACCTGCAGAGTAAAATTGCTTCATTTAAGGGCGCGGGTTCACCTCAGTTTTCAACGTTTTTTATTACTTTTATATTTGTACCAGATTTTTTTTTTCTTATTTTAGGCATAAATTGTGACTAAATCTTCATCTTAGAAAATTTTTGTATCTATCATAGTTTTTGCGTAATGCGTCGTAAACGTCAAAATAAGGACTTTACGGTTTTAAGTACGCCACTAAAACCAACTGACTTACCAAAAACGGAAAAAAAATTCACACTTTATAATAATGTTGTAGGCTATGATTTGACATACACTATATATATATATATATATATATATATATATATATATATATTTATTTATTTATTTATTTATATATATATAAACAAAATAGGCCTATACATTTTTGTATTTTTAAAATTTTTTATGAAATTTCAAAATTTAGCAGTTTTTTAGGTTTTTTAGTTTGCAGTTCCAAAATCAGATTTTAGGAGAAATGTGAATGTAAATTTGTTGTTAGAAGTGTTTACTAGAACACACGTGTATGCAGTAGTGCCTACATACTAGGAACTGTCTTACTGTAGCCCACAGTTGTTACGTATTTTACACGAAAACGGTTGGTCCTACGCATTTACAACAATGGGACGTTTTTTACTTTTGACGTGCTTCTCTACTATAAAACAGCATTAAAAGTTCTTTAATCCCTGATGGTATAAAAGTGGAGTGTAATGAAAGCGTAGCGCCCTAGTATTTTGTATTAGGGTGCAAGGTATTGATGTGTTTCAACTGTGTATTTCAAGGTCCCGGTGGTATAAAACAATGCTCAACTAGATCATTCAATGCCTCTTAATTAACATTATTTTACAAAAATACACTTAATCATTTCAGTGTTTATGGGCTCATACCGCCCTTAATATTAGATTTAGGTACAAAGTATCCCGTAATTTCCTACTTGTTTTTAATAAGGAATCACCTCCCGTAGTTTGTCGGTCGAATTCAGCCCCACCCTATATACATATTATATACGTATTAATATACATATATATATATATATATACACATATATACATTTACACACATATATATACACACATATATACATTTACACACATATATACACACATATATATACACATATATACATATATACATATACACATATATATACACACACATATATACACACATATACACATATATACACATACACGTATATACACACATACGCATATATACACACATACGCATATATACACACATACGCATTGAGACACCTGTCCATGCCATGGTTATGTGATAATAATAATTTAAAACTGTGTGTAGTGACGCTGTCTTAGACTGCCCTGTTCGACCACGCTTGATACTCTGAACGAGTTTGAAAAACAGGAAAACATTTTTTTTTCCTCACCACATTTTCTGGTTTGGACGTCTTCTTGAATACAGAGGTTGATCAGTGAAGATTA
>PNEQ01055978.1:0-11663 GCA_003012365.1 Medauroidea extradentata
TTTGCTCATAGTTTTCAGGGTATTGATATAACTTGCTAAAAGATTCCGTAGCAGTGTGGGCCGTATCGTACTGAACAAAAAAGTCAGTGGTGGCATATATGTAGGTTTGAAAGTGACTGAGATATTTAGGAATATAATTTAACCTGTAACGCCCTATCCTTGCTGCCGCCGGAGCTCTGAGGTAGGCAGAGTCCTTAAACAGGTACACTTTAATGACCGGGAAATATATAGGCGTACGTCTTCTGGCCGTTTCTTTTGGCAATATGTACGCCTAAATTTTTGCAGCTGACAGGCACAAAATCTCACGTTGGCTTTATAATAACCACTTACTTGATTAAAAAAACATGGACTTTTTCTTACAAAAATAATGTATTGAGTCGGCGCTTTGAAAAAGCATTTTTACATATAGGACTACAACAAGAACCGTAAGTGTTCACCCACAAATTCTGTTAAAATAAAAGTTGGGTAATTTTTTTTATATGTTATGTAGCACTTTTCCTACTACTTATTTAGCGACTGTTTTTGTAGACATGCCAGCTGAAGTTACTGTCTTCCGAATCACGTCTTAATATCCCGTTGTTGTTGGCGATTACACGTCGCGTATTTTAATCCCTGTATTGCAATATATTACAATTACATACATGCACAAAATATTAAAATAACACCGTACAAGAGTCTCAAACGAACCTAACACACTCGCAACGCAAATGGCCGCTCTTTGTTTGGTTGCCGGACGTCATTTCTCATTGGCGATTACAGGCTGGGTTTTATAATCCCTACATTACAATATATTAAATATATGCACAGAATAATAAAGTACCACATTATTAGAATTTCAAACACACGCGAATGAGGTAAGTTTTCAAAATCGCAAATGGTTACAGGTCGACTGATAACAGTGCAGTTGTTTGTAAATTAGTTATAAAATTACGCTATTTGAATAGAATAAAATAGTTAACTGACTAATGCTGGCTACGAAGCCGTTTTATTATATTATGTTTCCTCCAAAATGCTGACTTATTTTTCATATATAATACACACTACTTTCAACGTCGGCGATGGAAGTTAACCGATTTGTTGATCAGGGCTGCCACTACTGCTTCATCAGGTCATACGATTACGTCCTGTTGTTTTAAATTGTTGCCACGTGTCTGGCACGTGTTAACAGTATTGGTAGCATCGGCTGTCAAAATATGGAATTCTTACACGGGATAGACAGTAAAGTACTTTCTTACTGGTGTATTGAAGAATAAATTGATCAACACCTAGTATTTTTTATTATTTGTATTGTATAACTTGTACGCAATTTACAATATACGTATCCTCAAAACGCAGAACGTTTTAAACGTAAGCTTGTAATGAACCAATTGAGACAAAGGAACAGGCTTGTTAGTCTAGCTGAGTGACTAAATGGCTTCAATCATGCGGTAAAGACGAGTGAGGTATCATTTTATTCAGTATTTTCTGTAGAATACGAATATGCTAACCCAGGAATCGAAATCGGTGGCCTTCATATCGTCTTAAAAAAAAAGTAACAGAACATTGAAATTTCGTTTTATGGGTTATAATATTCGTAACCTACACAAAAACAAAACTGAATAAAATAACTCCTCACTCGTCTTTGCCGTAGGACTCATGGCATTTTCGTGAGAATCTGGATCTATCTGATAGATCGGGCGCTGCAGATAATCCCTGTCAGTTTTGGTAACATGAGTTGCCACTTTTTGTCCTCTCATATCTGCTCCGCGTTCACTCAAGGTACTGGGGATAGAAGCAACATATCTCCACAAGTAGGTGTCCTGTTTTCGTCGGGTAAAAATTTGAAATTATTTAGTTTTAATTACTGTTTTTACAGGATAATAGTTATTCCAGAAATGTTCAGATTGCAACATACTGTACAGCATGGTAAGGAACAAGTCTAAGACACAGTTTTATGCGTTATTCATGCTACATTACTTTACAATTAACTAAATCATTAAAAAAGGCTTATTTTCCACATTTTTTTCTTTAAAAAGTTAAAAGATTTTTATATACATAAAATGTCTTAGACAAATATACGACATTACGACACCTACTTCCGTAAACGATATATTTTAACTTCATTCGTTCTCTCAATAATGTTCAATAACGGCACACATGTTTCTCGCTGTTTAGCATACCGTACCGAGCACCCTTAAGTTTGTCCCTGCCAGTAACGGCGACTTCGCCTGGGTCACGGTCGTAGAAGAACAGGTCTGGACACTCGCCTACCTAACAATGTATTTTGCTTGACCCCCTTGTTGTTTGGCTGTAGTTCGTCACGTTACCGAGAATGTCGTACTTTTTGGCGCTGTTTTCCGGGCGGTCGGACTCAAACTCCGTCCACTTTTTTCTATTGTTAAATTTATAAAGTAAATAAATATTGCTGGAGCCTTTTCTTAAATTTGTGAACGAAGGAAGTATTTCATAAATTGATAAAAAATACGTTTTGATAAATTGTTTATCTTAGTGGGGAGGAAGTGGGCGGAATTTGAACCGACCGCCCTAACATCAGCGCCAAATCATACAGCAATTATCGTGAACTTAGTGAACTACAGCCAAACAACAAGGAGGTCAAGTTTCCAGGCGAGTGTCCAGACCTGTTCTTCTACGACCGTGGCCTGGGCCTTATTTATAGCCCTGCCAATTTGACGCTGTGGGGTGGTTATAGACACCTAAGGTAAGAGGTTAATCGAATGAGAAACACCTGATTTACCCTGTGCACATCAATTGGTGACGGTGCCCTTAATTATATATTTTCAAAATATTCACTTGAACTTGATTGCCATTACAAAGATTCAGTGGGTAAAGGTTTCACGGAAACGTATTTGGTGCCGCAAACTTGAGATTAGAGAGATGATATATCGTCGGTTTACTTCGACAAGTGACCAAGTCAAAATGAGATACAATGATATAAATGCTGGGAATATGTACAGTAAATCCTCGATCTAACGTCTCCGCACGGTGCCAGATAAACAAAGAC
Organism: Medauroidea extradentata; assembly: GCA_003012365.1. Lineage (NCBI taxonomy): Eukaryota > Metazoa > Arthropoda > Insecta > Phasmatodea > Phasmatidae > Medauroidea > Medauroidea extradentata. The sequence goes on from PNEQ01055978.1 coordinate 3,002, forward strand.
GATGGCTGGGAGAGGGTGGGAAACAAAGGCAAACACGTGGCACTGCTTTGCGGCCAGACAGGCTGCTAGTTGTCACGTGACTCAAAGTACGTGGAATATAATATGTAGGCCGCTCCCGCCTTCTGCGCGCTCATTGGTTGTACGCGTGTGTGACGTAACTTGGTGGAGACCGAGTCATCTGTAGTACGCAGTACGCACAAGCTCGCGCGTCCAAATAACTTTCAGACTAAACTCATCACAAATCTGAAATTATTCAGCCAATTGACTTCAAAATTTTTACACTGTATTTATGAACTGTCTTGCCAATGATGTTATATATTTATTTCCTTCATGCAGATTATTTTATTTTTAAAAAATGTTTTTACTATGACCTGTTTACTATTGACATGAAGAAAATGTAGGTAAAATTTTAGTAAGCGAGGAACTTTTTTGTTTAGCGAAATAGAGGGGGGGGGGGGATACCAGTGGACCAAATAAAAAGGAAAGCCTAAAATTTCATTTTGATACCCTGCTTGAAGAATTCTGCGAGTCGCTGTTCTTTTGGCGACAGGTTGAAGACAGTTCCGCGCGCATCTAGCAGCCGCTCGACCAACTACTTTCCCGTGGTTTCCTTACACAGCCTTTATTTTGTAGATATGTGTTATAACGTACATGAATTGCGTTTTATATTCCCAAGAAAAATGGGCCAAAAATACTCTAATTGGAAAATAAAATACACTCAACTTACGTACACACGCCACACGATTTGAAAATACGGCAGAGATGCGCATTAGACATCGCTACAGTGTTGCGTCGTCACATAAAATAATAGGTAAGGCCACGGGTCTAATATTTTAAAATAATAACACACGTATTATTATATTTCAAACTGTGTTTTTGCGATAATAACAATTTATTTTATCGAGAGCAAATATCACAAATCTGTTCGGTAATTTTGTTGAAAATTGTGTTTGCCATTATAGCCAATTTTTTTTCAAAGCAAAAAGTATTACGGTTTCGACTATTAATACAATTAACAAAAATTTTACTAATTGTTAGCTAAAGCCGTATTATTTACTACCTTGAAAAATTTGCCAACATTGTGGAAACAAAACAAATTTGTGATATCTGCTTTCGTTTAGGCTAAAAAAGTAATTATTGCGAAAACAGTAGTCACAGATGAGCATGGCCTTAAAAGTTCTCGACTAATGCATGAATGGTGATGTAGCATGTCATGTGTGATCTACGTCATGCGAGACTGCTTAATTTATTCCCCATATCTTAATTTATTAAAATAAAACGCTTTTGAAACTACGCCTCTGTATGTCTCCGTTATATGACAAGCCTCAAACAAATAGTTTTCGGGACTCCTCAAAATGATTTCAGCTTTTCCGAATTCCCTAATACAATCTGTGTTCGTAAAACAAAAGCCGTAGAAGCAATGTTTAACATTGCGTCGTACTTTTCACTGATTATGACATTGCATCATCTTTTAAAGTCCGTAAGAAAACCATTCAACAGGAACACTCCGCGGCAATTATCTTCGCGCATCACAAGCGGTATTATTGTTGGAAAATGCACCAGAGACGCCTGAGCAAGTTACTGCCTACATAGTATAAAAAGTGCAACTCGAAGACTTCTCTTCATGAAAATCTAGTATACAAAATCACTTTGTCCATCTGTTAAAATTGTTCTCTCTATGCAAGTTATTTTTGATTGTTTTAATAATATAATTTGTTTAATTAGTCAGTTATACAACGCAATAGTTTGTCTTGGAAAACACTTTGCTGACTGATAAACCTAATTTGTTAAAAATGTACTTAATGATTTTAACAAATCAGTTCTTTCCTACATTAAAAATAATCTATCGTTTACTTCCAGCTGCGTAAGTATGGCGCTTTGCACTGCACATAGGGGCAACATCGCTTTACTTGTTTCAAATAACGTCGTCCACCCCAATTACTACACTGTACCATAGCAAAATTTATTAGACCTAGAGTGTTTACTCATATTGAAAATAGACGGAACACTGCTATTAAGAGATCGGAAACGCGAACCACGAGTTTTTACTCATACTGAAACTGGACACTTAAGGGCCCCTCCTCGTTCCCATAAAATCACACTGCAGCGTGTTTGAAGAAAACGTTTTACTCCGAAACTAATATACTTGTGTTCACGCCGTTTGTCTACGAAAAGAACACACACTTCAGACGACTGCCCTTAAGTACTTTTAAGACAACACACGTATTAGAAATTCCCTTTAGGGCACCATACCTCACACAAACACATGTGCCACGAGGCGAGCCCCTTAATATTTAAGGCACTATAAAGAGTGGGTATAATCGTCCGCCATTTTGGGTCTTTCGGAGCTAGCGCAAGCCAATGCGTGCTCGCGCGCCCCAAAAACCTGACAAACTTAACTCATCATAAATCTAAAACTATATAACCAAATGTACTCAAAATTTTTATATTGCATTTAAGAACTATGCTGCCAATGATAATGTAGATGAAATTTATTTTCTGCAACTATCATGTTATTAAAATTTTTTTTTAACAATGCCATATTGACATTTGACAGGAAAATGCAGAGTAAATTATAGTAAGCAAGACACTTTTTTGTTATACGAGATAGATTGGTGGTATCAGCGAAGAAAACAAAAAGGATAGTATAAATTAAATTTCTATGCCCCTCTTGACGATTTCCGCGAATCGCTGTTGTTTTGGTGGCAGGTGGAAGACAGAATATTTCGTGCGCGAGGCATGGTCTCGCTAACTTCACTCTTAAGTTCATCTACGCAATATTTACTATGTAAATGTCAGTTATATATATGTATTTATTACTAAGTTTCTAGTTTTTAATGTTATTTTTTTACTATATACTAATTAGATAACGTAGAACATAAAATACTATTTTTACAAGCGCCCTTCTTGTCTATTAGCCTAATAGTTTACAGGATTCGTGGTGGTTCCGTTTAAAACTTTATATAATTATGTATATCTTTTTTTATAAAGTAAACAATATTGTGGACTCAATCGCAACACATACGTAACTGAAAATAAGTTTTTTGATACAATTCAGTTATAGTTGCGTTTCCAAAAATTTCCGTCTCTATTTTTCAGATCTAAAACAACATGCCACAGTAGAACAAAACTATTCGTAAAGGTTTATACTTTATATATTCACATAACATATTTGCTCAATTGGCAGGATAACAGTGAATACAGTGACATGATTTACAAACTAATGCTTCTATTTGGCTCTAGACATGAAGGTTTGAATTTAAATAGAAATAGAATTCATGACATATTTTTATATTTTTCAATTGTTTCTTTAAACATAAAATCTTATATAGCAGTTTGAGATGAACTTTTTGTAACATAAGATGTAAATGTAAAAATAAGTAGCCAACGAACAGTAATAAACCGCAAGACTCCGGAAAAAAAGATTGAATCCAACAAATGTAGGCCTACATATGTATTTTTGCAGTAGTTTAGTTCACGAAGACTAATTCGACAAATTATATTTTAAAAACAGTTATTCATTTACATACTTATATTTAACTAATGCTGTGTACCAAATATTTTACTTTTTTTTATATAGTTTAATTTGGTCACCCGCGATGTAAGCTAAAATTACACATTATTTTGTAATATCACAAAAATAAATATTGAATACATTTTAAATTATGGTTTACAGAATTTTTTTATTCTTCACTGATATGTAGAAAATGTTGTAATTATTTTATTCTATTTATAAATCAATAACCTAAAATAGAGCATCAAACCGAATCACTTTTTTACAGTGGAAGAGAGACTAAAATTAATTTAATTTTTAAAATATATATAATTTTTACAACATGCAGTTATTTGGCTTACAGTTTAACGCAGTCTCATCACTTAAGGAATATTGTTTATGCAAATTGGAACTAAGACTTAGTTTTCTTTTTTTCGCAGAAGCGGTGCGATGCAATGCATATTGCATTTTTATTTACATTTTTGTTTAAGTTCACTACAGCATGGTATCTGAATTATATCCCAAATGAATATATAACAAAAAAAATTGAACCGACACCTAGATTAGAACTTCCATCCTTTACATTACCAAGTTCGTCCCTTAAAGAGCTACCTGTGATCTGCCGCAACTGTCACGCGAATTTTTAAGACAATAAACAGCAATCGTATAATAAACTACACTTATCTGTTTACCGTTATATAAGTACAAAGTATTTTTATGTATTCAAGAAATTAATGTGTTTCTAACAATATTGTTTCATGGACATACCCTTATTCGAAAACACATATTTTGATCACTTATTGTTAGGGAAAGGAATAATTCGCGAGTTCAGTGAACGACGTGTTATAATCCACTGTCCTATGCATACTCGAGCCCGTCTATTAGTTCATTGTGTGTTGTTACAGTGAGTAGCAGCTCGTGGACAAATGGGCGGGGCTTGTGTATAAACAGGAAAATGGATTCCTACACGCATGTCGTTGAACTCGCGAAATATTCTTTTTCCTACTTATTGTTACGAACTTTTAACATTATTTTTATATAAAGATCTTTACAAACGTTAACTTTTATTTTTAATTATTGTCTCTGAAGCGCCAGTTCATAGTAAAACACATGCCACAAATTTCTGGGAGAAGATACGTTTTGCCGAATTATCGCAATGAATGAGGAACCTCTGCAGGGATGTCGTGGTTCTGGCGTTGTGTGGTGTACAAAGGAACTTTTTATAGAGCGTTTAAGTTAGTGTTACATTTTTCATCTCATTCTCAGGGGAACGAAAATGACTTAGTGTTAATGAGATCTTTATATTTACATGGTTTGTATTATTAACAAGGTTCACTGTAAATCTTAATAGGCTTTTGTATGTAACCTTTTTCTCACAAGTATTTAGTTGACAACGGAAATTCCTGCATTATGAATATCCATAGTGATAATGTAGGTATAGAATAGAAATTACTATTCTCGCATTAACTGTATTGGGCGATAACTACGTTATTTACAGACATACAGTAAAAAAGAAAGAACTTCTAAGTACGAATTTATATCCAACATGTTTACATAGTAAGATACCGCGTGTTATATTTACGAGGTACGCTACAGTAAATTAGTGGAACTTCTTTATACTGTTTTCCACAAATTTACGGAAATGTAGTGTCTGTTAGCTTGGCTTAATGGGCATAAAAGTAAGCATGATACGTTTCAGATATTTAGTCATAGACTATAACTAACATGTTTTGTCGTATTGTAAGAAAAATTAGCACTTGCACAAGTGAGTGACGAAAGATTTGTATTTATTATTCTGACGCTATACATCAGCGTGGCTACTGTCTGCACAGAGTAAGTGAAGGGCAGCTACAGTACAAAAAATAATTTATTCACACCGTTACATGATAGGCAGTGTGTTGTAATTTTAGTGTAGATTGACTTAATACAAATCTGAAATTCATATCAGTAAACAAACTACCTGAAACCTCAATAATTCAATTTAAAAACAAATTCATTAGCAGCAACTATTTGCGTTTACTGCTTCAGGACACACTACGTATACATCTTCAAACTAACGTTTTAGCAACAGAGTAGAGATGCATCGATCTGTCCGATTAGTAATAATGAATTTTGCATTAGTAACGCAAAATACAAACGTATTTGCTATTACATACCAATAATTTGTAATAAGGCCAATTTTCTCGAATTACTTTCTTAAAAAATGTACGTTCTTTTATTTGTAACAAACTGAAATTTTTTTAGAATGTTAAATAAATTGAATGAAAACTGTACTTTTAAATGTTATAACTGCCTCTTTTACTACTGCAGCCTCGATAATATTAGTATGAATACTTACATAACAAATAGTACAAAGTTAAAAAATATTATAATTGCGTTTCAATTAGTTATGATACCTTTAAAGTCGTAGTATAGACAGAAGATGAATTAGCTGTCATGCATTTATTATTAATTGTTGAAAATGTGCCTTTAAGTAAGTAAAAAAATATATATTTCCAGTTGTATGTAGGCCTACGCCTTATTTGTGGGAGAGTCAAAATTCTTAAATTAATTAAAAAAAATTGTAGATTTCAAACTCTATCTTTAGTGAAATTAAGGATGTTGCATTAATTTTCTATGCAATATTTGATTTTGTAAATTTGTTTATGTTCGATAATGTATACTTTTGTACATAACCCTATAATCAGTTACTGAAAGTTGAATACGTTATAATAAATACAAAGTGTAGAGTTAAAATTAATGTCTTAAATACTATGAGGACAAACCAAGGAATAATTCGTAGTCAGGTCGTTCGCTAGACGGCGCGGCGCCGCGCGCCAGAGATTTCTGTCTTCAACCTGCCGCCAAAACAACAGCGATTCGCGGAACTCGTCAAGAGGGGCATAAATGTTAACTTTATACTATCCTTTCAGTTTCGTCCACTGACACCCCCCATCTATCTCGTAAAACAAAAAAGTTTCTCGCTTACTATATTTTACCCTGCATTTCCCAGTCAAAAATTTTCATGCCATTGTTAAACTTTTTTTTTTACATAGTAAATAACTGTCATAAAGAAAATTAATGAATAGCGTCATTGACAAGATAGTTCAATTATACTCTGTAATTTTTTTTAAGTCGAAAGACCGAATAGTTTTCGATTGGTGATGAGTTAGGTTTCTGTGATTGTTCGGGCGCGCGAGCATGACTTCGCTAGCGGTAGCTGCGTAAGACCCAAAATGGCGGACGATTATACCTAGTCTTTATAGAGCCCTATTAAGAGGAGTCCTTCGCGGTGTCATATTTCCACCTTTGACGCGTGGGACCAGCGTAGCGATAAGAGCCAGTGTCCCACGCTTGACGAGAAGAATATCGCCTCTATTCGCAGCGCGCCAAACTGGCGTGCAAGGTTTCCCTTGTAGTCTTTTTACTATGGGACTTTAAGCGATGGCCCCAATATTTTATTTTTGAATAGTTTGAAGTAAAGACCAACGCATGCTTCTCGTTTTGCACTTTACGAATTCAGGTAATATTTTCGGAGTTACAACAGTCTAAAAAAACCCGTTTTTAGCCATTTTGAGAGGCCCGAATATCATGTTTCTAACAAGCGTGCTGCATTTTGAAAAAATAGAAGCATAGTTTCAAGTGTGTGTTCTTTTCGCAGGTAAACATAATATGAATAACTTTAGCGGTTTGACGTAAAAATGTATGCGCGTGACTCGCTGCAACGCCATCCATGCGCCAGTCGAGGACTCCTCTTAATACTATCTACACAAGCAATGCGTGCACGTCTCCACCAGATGACGTCACCGGCTGGCGACCGCACGAGCAAATGAAAGCGCGGGAAGCGGGAAAGAGTCCCCCTCACGTGATTATCACATCCGGTGCCGGCAGTTGATGCGAGCGGCATGCCAGCCGCGTGCACACAAGCAGTCTGGTTTGCTGGCAAGGGGGGGGGGGAGTGAATGGTTATTGGCTGGCGTGGATAGTCAGGAGGGGTGTTATCTATTTTTAGCCTGCGTTTCTTACAGTACAGCACTCGCCAAGCAAAATACAACAAGTCGAACAATATAATACTGTTGCTATGCGCACTAGGAGCAAGGAGAAGAAAGTGCTGATAGGAGGGTGTGTTGAAAAACGTGTGATAGACGTGAAAAGCGAAGGGAAGGGAGCGTGGAGTATAGTCTGTCTCACGAAAGAATTCCATTTTTTGACAGTTTTGAAGGCTATCGGGTGTACCAATTTCTGCAGGAAATTACTTTCAATTTTGATAAATTGCACAGTTTGAGACCCAGCTACGTGTGTTTGTGCAAAAGTTATTTGTGGCAGAGGAAAACACTGCTTATTTCATGGAAACAACTCACAACATAAATGCAATCACAACTGTCAAAAAGTGGAATTCTTATATGAGACAGACTATAGTAAGGAGATTAGGCAGCGTTAGTCATCACGTCTTACATATGTCGGTGTTGCGCGGGCTGCGTAACTCACCACGGTCGCGCGCTTTAACTACATTTCAGCCAAAGTTTCTAACATTTTTTTACATATTTTTTTTCGTTTCATAACTGCATATCACTAATTAATTATAACTGCAGTATGTTATTGTCTAATGTACGCAAATGTATTTTTAAATAACGTTTTACTGTGATCTATTGCACTTTGCTTCGCTTTGATCAATTTTGTGAATATTAATTTTTCCAGGGTTCCTGGAAATTATGTCGTTAGATCGCCGATGTCGTTAGATCCGATCTCGTTAGATCGGGGGTCTACTGTATATATGTTGTTCACGAACAATTGCCCAAGTTTAAAGCCTATTCGTCGTTTCGTACTGTTGTGTCACAGTATAGTAACTTACCACACTTTTGTTAATATCTACAATTTAATAGTGCTTTTAAACAAAATAACTATTATGACTTAATCACTTTTGGCAGTATACCGACGATAGGGGAGCGGGGGGTAATGAGGATCAGTGGGGAATGGCGATCACCCGCCTTTGGTGGTACAGCGATCGACCGTATCGACACTTGACCGTATGCCTTCAAACCACGCCTTAGTATTTGCTGTGGCCAACAGAAACGAAGCTGGTTCTCCATCTTTATTTTTTGCTGGCGAATAGAATGTGTCTTTCACTCCAGAAGGAGAGGAAGTATTTCTTCATTATTTCGACCAATAGAACTGAATAAGCTAGGCCCA
>PNEQ01055983.1:0-30741 GCA_003012365.1 Medauroidea extradentata
GTGATTCGTGTTGCAACGATACTTGAATTTGCGTTAAATTATGAAATATGAAATTACGCGAGATAAGCACATCATGTATTTAATACAGAGAAATTAAATGCTTAGTGAACGGAGTTTTCTGACAACATACAAATACAACTTTTATAAACGTCTGGTAGTGTGTTTCCCGCGCGAGTGACTTGTTCTCCTTCTCTGACCTGAAAACCCGCGCTGCTGTTGGTCACTCGCTCCCCATGCTGCGACACTTCACGCGCCCGAAATCGCTACCTCCTCACACATCATGTTTGCCTGGTACCAGTTTTCGCGGCACGACACTCTTTCAGGCATCTTCTAAGAAAAGGAGGGATTTTTTGAAGCGTAGGGGGGCAGCCAATGAGCAAACACTGTACTTCAGAGGAGGTGGGCACAGGGGTTCGTGGAGGGAGTAAGGGGAAGCGTAGGGGAAACGTTCTGTGAAGAGACGAATTCGTAGAAGTGTCCGTCTCCCGACACCACTCCCTCTACCTGCCTTCTTCACCCTACAACACTATCCCTAGATACTCATATTCTCCAACTTCCGTTATCTCCTGTCCTTTTCTGTTTGTACATGTCTGTACACGTAACCTTCTTCCTCATAAACCCTAGATACTAATATTCTGCAACTTCCGCTACCTCTGACCTTTTCTGTTTGTACATGTCTGTATGCCTAACCTTCTTCCTCGTAAACCTAACAATATTTGTCTTTCTGACATTTATATTAATTTTGTTCTCTTCTGTCCACAATTGTATCCTATCCATGCCATCCTGCAACTTGTTCCTTTTACCAACATTTGCATACAAAATGCAGTAATCAGCAAAATCTTATTTTTCCACTTATAAGTTTACTAGTTTACCACTTAATAACTTTTACCTTACATCACGCCCAAAAATTATATTTGAAAATTTGATGGCAACAACAAAAACCTGAGGACAATCTGTAAGCATAGGTAGCTACTGAATTGTCTGCTCTGCAAGTTTCCACAAGAATAAACTTTTGTATCTGATGTATTGATTTGATTGAGGCTACTGTTACTATTACATTAGTTTTTATTAAGGTTGTCAAAATTGCAGGAAGAGATAAAAAATGTTCATATTACCACTATAGATGAAATAATATTAACTGACTGTCCAGCCAATAAAACTAATGTAACCATATTGACAGTGTTTGTCATACATCAAGGTGACTACTTACTGGCAAATTATGTGATCTTGCTGCAGTGCAATCTGTCTCTCACATAGGTATCAGCCAATATTTCCAGCATGACATCATCCAGCTGAATTTCAATACCAACAGCAGGAACACACACTTATATATTTTACCAGCTTCATCTGAAAGCAAAAACATTTCAAAAAATCAATAACTTGAATACTAACCCTGTGCATCTTCTAGCAAAGCTTACATATTAGCCTACTGATGTAACTTATGCATTATGGAAAAATATAGAAAATCTTGCACCTAGTAACATTTCACAGTCAAGTTTTACATCAGATATAGTTTCACACTGCAGATATGATTTGTATAATTACCAGCCTAATTGTGGGGTTTTAAGCAAATAAAATTAGTGACAATACAACAAATTACATTTTTTACAATATCTGTAAATACTATTTTAGGAACATTCTTACTGCACCATGTTTGGCACAGGCAAATTTGTTAAAAAATCTTTATAGGCTACTTAAAATAAATGTAATTTCATAATAAGCCTCCTTTTTTTAGGCTTAGACTGTGCTGATCATGTAACACAAGAGCATTACAATGTTAGTAAATTAACCAAATATTAATTCAATTAATTAAGAAATGCAGTATCAATTCGAATTTGACCGCTTTTGCATAAGCCCAAATTTGCTTTTAAAAAATTACGTATAAGTTTCCATTCTCAAATTAACTAACAACTTGCCATCATGTTTAGCGAAAACAGCTTTTACACTCAATATTTATGGGTACATGTTGTACAACACAGTTGTCCTACGGTGCCAGTATCGCAGTATTTAATACAAATACTTACCTTCACTGTGGAAACTTCTTACTATCCAAGGAAACTGCTGTATTGAAACTGCTTCTATTTGCTTCTCACAGTCAATTTTGACGCCCGACACATTTAAAACTGGATACTTCGTTCTTGTGTTTTTATTATGTTTTCAAGCTTTTCCACCGGATTTAAAAGTTTCAAATTTATTGATCCGTTGGTAAATTACTTTCCTTCAGACATAAATACATAACAGCAGTCTTCACGAAAAGTATAACAAGTAAACAACACATAAAATAATATTTAGGTTGAAAGAATACTTTTGATTGGTTCTTCAGATCATGTGACAACAAATTCAAAGTGCCAACTTGAGAATAAATACTGCTGTCTAGGATAAGTGGTCCTCAGCTAAGTGTCACCTAAAAAAACACACATTTTAATGGTGAAACGCCATTTTCGTAAGTATCAGAATTAAGGGACCCTTAAGCTTAAGTGTCCCTTAGCTGAGGGCTTGTTTAGGGGATGTTGGTGAAACCGGCCCTAATTGTGCCTAACTAATATAGCAGTCTGTAAGTTAAGACTTTGGTTGTGAGAAACAAAGTCCGCGCAATAAGGAAATATGAAACTTAACTAAACTAGTATTCAATTCTCTTTCACATGCCTGCCCTGCTTATCAGAACATTGTTGCATTGTCTGTTTCTCGGTTTTTCATTCATTCAAACTAAACTAGTATTAGTCTCATTCACATGCCTGCCCTGCTTATTAGAACATTGTTACATTGTCTGTGTTTCTCGGTTTTTCCCGCTACATCTCCACTGACTCTGTGCCATGATCTCATTTCGTATCAGATTCTTGTACTGGAATCACAATAGTGCGACGAAACTCGACACGAAAAACAAAAGATGGCAGTCAGTCAATGCCGAGGATTCTCTGACACAAGCATGACAAAATGGTGGAAGCAACTGTTATTTCAAATAGAAAGTACATCAATTTTATTTGCATTTGTTTATTTTACATGAGATGTTTGTTATTATAAGCAAATCATAACCTTTTTCAAGAAGATATGTAAATGTGACTTTATTCCCATATGTGGGAATGCCATAAATATATTACACAAAATTGAAATATAATAAAAATGTAAGACTTCAATGGCTGACGTACCAGAGGTCAGTGTGTAATATTATTTTTAGTATTTGCTGTGTTGCAGTCAAATTAGTGTTAGCAATTTTGAGAACTTTTAGTGTTGCATCGCACCCTGCATGCTGTGTCTGCCACACTGTTGTGATTCCAGTATCACGTGAACCATCATGCTTATATTTATTTATATATTTAATATTATATAACATTATATTCCCTGCCTAATCTTTTTTCCTAGCTGTCTTAGTCATTTCCGAGCTCTTGCTATCCCTTAGTGCCTCTATTTTTTATTGATCTGCAGGAAAATGTAGAAAATATTTAATTTTAAAAGAGTACGCTGTTTTAATGAAAATATTACAGAAGGTAAGTTCTGTTTCTGAAATTGTATTAGCTACAATTAAATAGGGTTAAATCACAGGTGACTTGAGGTCAGTGAAAATGTAGCTGCAACTGAAGTTTTTAGTATTTTATAAGTATATACCCCATCACTTACAATTGGGCACCTGCCTGATGGCAAATTCATCCTACCCCCTCATTTTTCAAACCCTCCCTGTAGCCTTATTATGTACCACCACCGCAAAGTGGCTTCGTGAGCAAATCTAATTAATGTCGAGTTTACTTTTAAAGTGATTATGTATGACCAAGCTGTGTTCACTCTCACAAGCTCAGACACAAAAACAAAGAAGGAGGCTGCGCAAAATAATGAAATGTTTTCTTGTCGTTAATCAAAGTATGTATGTAAAATGATTTTGCAATACACAAAACTGCTATAAATATGTTCACTTTGTCAAAATTCACTTCTTTATATGTTCATATGTTCGGAATTAACAGAAGTTTAAAAAGGGAACCAGGAATTTCAAACTAACCCTACATACAGTGTATCATTTTGTACAAAAGTGACTTATGCATCTTGGGCATCGCACAGCGAAACAACCATACTATATGGTTTCGTGATCTTTTCTCAACATTGCGGAGAGGGAACCTGTTACACATGCAACATGAGTGTGCAGTTACTCTTCAGGCAATCACAGGCTTCGCCCTCGCTTGTTACTTAATGTCTACAAGTTAAAACATACAGGCTCCCGCCACGTGTTAACACAAACACACGCTGATAGTGCCAGCCAATGAACTTAAATGTTTCAAGAAGTTCCTAACATGGCAGATGCAGAAAAAAAACTCTATGACCACACCAGTCATAAACACACATATTTATCATGACCGTAAGATAAATAAGTACCTATAAATAGTGCTGCAGAATTAAGTTAGAAAATAAATTTTAGGAATGGAATGAGGATGTTAGGTGTGCTGCGAAGGTTGCTGAAAGAGCCCGATGTTAGGTGAAAGGAAAGGTATATTATGTAATGGTATGACCAATGTTAGAACACGCCTCAGCAGAATGAAACCTTTGTGTGGAAATGGAGGTGTAAGAGTTGGAGAAAGGCAGCGAGATTGGTTTAAGGGTAAATGGAATAAGGGGAAGAGGAAGCCCTAATAGCAAAATAAGCTTGATTCAAGCTTGAATCAAGCTTGTCATGACAAGTCTGCAAGCTTGCAGCAAGCTTGTCATGTCAAGCCATAAGCTTGAATCAAGCTAACTAGTCTCCACATGACAAGCTTGCAGCAAGCTTGCGAAAAAAGCTTGATCCAAGGTTGCTGCAAGCTTGTAGCAAGCTTGCTTCGTACAGGGTAGGATACAAATGTGAAAAATAGGCTTGACTCAAGCTTGATTCAAACTTACCAAATCGGGCTTGTAATGGCAAGTCTAAATCAAGTCAATTGCAGGCTTGCCGCAAGCTTACATGCTATCTGGGAGATAACTTATTTAGGCCTTCACTGAAGATGAAGGAAATATGATGCAGTTCTTTTAAAGACAGAAGAAGAGCGGAAAGGTTTGTCAGAATGTAAAGGGTGGTAAACAGAGAAGGATGTTGGGTTGCTCACTAAATACAAGGGAGGGTACAAGGGAAGAGGAAATGACAGTGAAAACATTTCGATGGTATCAGGAAGAACAGAACAAGGTAGAAATTCTATTCTTGTTAGATGGTGAGAGTAGCTGGGTAGTTCATGAAGCACTTGAGTGTGTGGAGAGAACCTGTCACTGGGCAGGAACAAAGTTGTGAGTATTAGATTATTGTTATTGTAAAACACAAATGAAGTTAAAGCTTATTTTGCAAGAACTTTTTAATACAATGCCAAAATTTGTTACAGTTGTTAAGAAAAATAGATAGTCCGAAAGTAGAGTCGCGGTAATGCAGCCTTTGGTGATCAGGTCATCTGAATACTCCAGTCTTACCTTTTAAAAGGTCTATTTATTGTTCATACATTAAAATATATTAAGAGTTTAATTGGTCGTCTGAATGAACATATTTTGCGCTTTCGAGGCCTAAAAGAGCAGAAGCGGTAAAGATGACAAAGCACGCACATCATATGTTCTCCTTGCCTCTAGGTGCAAGACACAGAATTGGCTTGCAGTCTTCTCGTCGACAACTCACCTCTATGAGACATTCAGTGGTAACCCTATCAAGTCATAATGTAATATTTGAGATCAAAGGTGTTTTGTACCTTCCTATACCTTTCAAAATATTGTGAACCATGAGTGTCGTACCTAACAAGAACCACAAAAACACAAATTTTTGACAGTGATGAAAAAATATGCTTTGCAGATTAATGGAGGATTTGTAAAGGGTATGCACATGTATGGCATTTTTGAATGCTATTTCTAAACAAACATCCCTTAGGCTGGTGTCACACCATGTGTTTCTACTGCTGCGGCAGAACCGGAACGGTTTAACGGGATGGGCATAACACATTGTTGTAAATGTAAGGTGTCACTTGTGCGGCACTGCCGCGACGCGGGAAGACTGGACAGCCGAAACCAAGCGACAAGACACTTAGTCTATTGTTGTGGTCATCCTGTGCAGTAGAACCGGAGGGGCTAACTGTTTTATTGTTTGGTGTTGCTATGTTCGACGTGGATAAATTTATTTTGTTCATTCAAGAAGAGGCCATCACTCTGGGAAAAACAGTCGTAAGAGTATTCGGACCGAAATTGTCGAGAAAACTCATGGATGGAAATTGGCTAGTTAATGTACGAGGGTTTCATGGAGATGGACATAGCGGAAAGAAATGATAAATATAAGGGAGCCATAATTTGTGTTTGGGGCAACAATTTTTATTTCTGGCATGTAAAAGTATTTCAGATGAGTAATATGTACAATTGGACTCGATTTATGTATGCATTATACCACCGAAAAAATTGCACAATACATAAGCATTATTCCTAATAGTAGCAGTGAAAATAAAACAATTGTTGCAGTAGGCATTCCATACTCGCTAAAATATTTGGCTTATGCTATATTTTGTCTGTGTAGTATTTTACAAAAATGCTGTTCTTAAAATGTAACAATTAATATTTCATTAAGTACACAGAAAAAAGTCTCCAGTTGTTGCAACAAACAAAATTACTATTGAGTCAATACTTTGAAGGTTTCTTTTGTTTGTGAAACAGTAATCTATGCAATGTTCCTGCAACCAAAATTTGCAGTATGCTAAAGAAAACAGGAATAACAAAAATATTAGTGTTAATACAACATAATTTCAACAACAGTTCATGTACACGTTAGGTACATCAACTTATCTTTGAAACAAAAAACTTTGCAAACAAAATGTATTTTTGTGACAATGTTTCTCGTTTCATTTGTTTGACATTAATTGAATGTAGTGATAACAGTACATACTTAGGAATAAAAATAATATATTTATTCATGAAGAAATTCATTATTGTAAAGCTAAATAAAAAATGTATTTATAATGTTTGGCATTACCTGTTAATTTTTGTAATAATTACATGAAGCATTTCAAACCGACATTACAGGGCCAGAGTTCCTACGTACATTATTGTACTAAACTAATGCATGCCTAGGGGGAACAGGTGGGAGACACGTCTCTTGCCCCCTCCCCATCCCACCCACCCATCATTAAATAAAATATTCAACAAATTTTATCTAAATATCTAAAAACAAAATATTGATATTTTTACGTGCGGTATATTTAAGGATTAGATATGAATATTACTTAAATAGCATCATTTTGTACTTTGAAATCTAAATGCTCCTAGGGGAATGACTTTTGTCCCCCAACCTTCTTTACAGTACGCACTATTTACAATACCCACATTGTCTTGCCTATCTGTTATAGTTAAAGACATGAAAAACAAGTGGCGGCATTTAAGAGACAATTTTCAGAAACACATACAGCAAGGAAAGAGCTGAAATGCTGCCTCTGCAAAAGAAAAATATATGTCTGTGATGACATCCTCCACTTTCTGCTGATCTGGATGGAAAAATGACACACATTGGGTAATATTGCAGAATTTTGGAGGATAATTGATATCACCAGAACAACGTAGAAGAGCATGCAGTAAATGTATTAAGCAATTAACCATGTATCAGCAGCCGACCTACATATCTACTTTGCTTCAGCAACCAACAACACAGGCAGTCTAAGCTAATGCAGTTTCAGGTGGAGCTGTTTCATAAATTGGACACCACACCTAAAAGAGGACGCAATTATGGCGTTTTAATGTCTATTCTTACGGATTACAGGAAACTCAACAATGACGAAAAGCTGGATTTCAATTTTTTCCCATCAGACAAAAAAAATACCAACATCTACAAGCGAAAAATTATACTCATTCATGCAATCCTCCAACTCTGTTCCTTCCTATGAACCCTTCTTATCAGACCAAAATTCCTCTTTGCCTATGCAGGGGCCACCCCGCCTTATGTAACACCATCACCTATCCATCATAGCTTATCACCATCACCAAATACCACCATACAAACTAGTGCCTCGTATCTACCTACGAGATACTGCGAACATATATTGTTGTGAAAATATGTATTTCACAGCTAATTAGTAATAGTTGCCTATTGTGTTGGTAATTGTTCTAGCTCACTCCATGTATATTTGTCGAATATACTGACATTTCATTTGTGCACCTTAAACGTATGATTACCATGATGTAATGTTTCACTAAGTAAATATATTTTCTGTTCTTACCTAAGCTTTATCGTTAATCTTGCCTCCAGTAATTGCATTCCATATATATATATATATATATATATATATATATATATATATATATAGAGGTGATGAATGGCCTCAGGACTTCACGCAGTTCATCAAACGATATTTGTTTCATTCGGTAATCAACAAAAAACTTGTCATACCTTAGAATATTTTGATAGAACATCTCAAACTTGTCATGACCGTCGTATTCAAAATTTAAAGGCTGAATCCAATGTTTGTGATGCACCGGCTCTCGTAATTATCCATCCACTTCAAGTGCGCGCACAATTTTAAATTTAGATAACATGGCTACAACACACACATACATGTTGCCACAGTCACTGCTATAAGAAAATTGAAGTCCTTGCCCCACCCACTCCAGTTTGGCGGGAACAGTGAGACACCACGAGGCCATCCGGTGAAATTGCATCCCTTTCTGTGGCGAAATAGCATAGTGTGACAGCAGTCTTACGTACATTGAGTAGTTTTCGATTAATATTGTGTTTTGTATTGCCTGTATGATCAGCTGGATAACCAAGGATTTAATTCTATTATTTTTTCTGAATATTTAATTGTAATATGTCAGTTATCAGCAAGCTACTATCACTAAACTAATCTGCTGGATTATTGGTATGCATACTCCATTTTGTGTGAGATATTGTAATTTATTTTTGTTGCATAATTTAAACTATTAACACTTGCAACTTTGATCTAGTCAGAAAAAATTAATGATGTATATACTTCACACAGATGATTCTCATACCAAATATTAATACTGTACATAAATGTGGTTTCTATTGTTTGAGGCAGATGAGTTACAACCTATGTCAGTAACTCAGCTGTTTGTTTTTTTAGTGAGCTAAGCCACTGCAGTACTTCTTCATTGTGCAATATAACATTTTTAGGAATTTTGATAACATGTGTGATTTATTTTATTAGCTTAGCAGCATTATGTTACTATGAAATAAAGCTGTAATTTTGAGTTTTTTATAATTAATTTTGTTATAAAACCCAGAACCTTTAGTATACATAACTACTGTTCTAATGTTTGAGATTTTTAAAATAATCATAAGAAAACATTATGCAATTTATGTGTTACAGGAATTCACAAACAAAAATAAAATCCTTAGTTTTTTTTCCAAAGGTTAAATTGTTATTAAAGTGAACATCAAAACTAAAATGTTTTAATTAGTGTACAGTATATCTTTGTATACAATATGCACACAGTACAAAACATTTGTGTAGTTTATTCCATGTAAATATATTTTGTTTAAAAATGTGTAGCATCTGTGTGGAAATTGACAAAATGTTAATCTCTTAAGACAAATTAATTCACTAGAGTGGACAATACAAACAAGTGTATAAAGAGGGAGCAATTAACACTGTACTCATTTTACATCATCTTATGAAAGAAATATGGAAAGTAATGTGAATCACTGCAAATACTCTATGCAACATTGTAAGAAAATATTTTATCAGCATGACAAGTTTCTAATGAACCATTTATGATCTTGATTCATATACCTTTGAATCCAGAGCATCTTAACAACTTAAAATATCACATAATAGACTTAATGAGTCAATTTTTCTTACAGAAACTGTTATGTTTGGATAAGGTCATTGCAAAACACTCGTCAACAGCAGACTGAGGCCGATTTATTACTCACTCCAATGAATACATTGTTCAACAGTAGTGCCAACTTCACATAACATAACTTCTCTGTTGACACCTACAATTTCCCTTTGTATAGGTCGAAATTGCCTTACAACACCTTCCCCCAATTTCGACAGTCCTAATCCAAAAACATATGTCTTGAATTTACAATAGGGAACCAGTTTGGTTAAACAATCACTAATTTGATTATTATTATCTACATATACTAGTGTAACTACCTTGTCTTGTACAATATCCCTAATGTAGTGATACTTCACATGAATATGCTTTGAACGTTTTGTTTCTAATGTACATGACATTTTAATACACGGTTGATTTTCTTCATATATAACTATCCCTATATTACTGATAGCAAGTAGTTCACACAGAATATTTTTCACAAACACACACTCAGTGGCTGCAGTGACCAACACTACATATTCTGCCTCTGTGCTCGATAAACTGACACAGTTCTGCTTTTTACATTTCCAAATTACATTTTTTCCATATACGCTAATAAAGTATCCTGATACACTTTTTCTATCTTTCCTATCATTTGCATAATCAGCATCTACATATGACTCTACTATGTTGCAATAATTTCTAGTGTAACACAGACAATACCCTTTTGTTTTATTTAAATACCTCAATATACATAGTAAATACTTATAATGCTCTTTTCCATAACAGTTCTGGAATCTACTAAAATACCCAATGGGATAGCTTAATTCTGGTCGAGAACCTAACATGATATACATTAAACACCCTATTAGTTCTCTATATGGCACATCACTATCACATGTTTCTGATGGTTGCAGATCAAGTTTCAATTCAATTGGTAAGTCTGAATATCGACAATTTGTCATATTGTACCTATCCAATACCTTCTTTATCAACTTGGTCTGACTAATGTACATACATGTGTCATTACAGCTTATTTATAGTCCTAGGAATTTGAAGCCCCTCTTTCCTTCGTTCATTAATTTCATGTCAAACTTTTTTTTTTTTAATTCTTTTTCATGTCACCTATTTTTTCATTAGCATATGAAAATATCAATAGGTCATCTACATACACTACAATGTATAAACCCCTTTGAAGAAATAAACAAGGATCAGATTCAGATCTCCTACATCCCATTCTAGACAATTCATTACTCAAAGTCTCATACCAACACCTGGGTGATTGTTTAAGCCCATATAAGGCACTTTTAAATTTACAAACAAGGTTTTTATTATTAGACACTTTAAAGCCCTCTGGTATATTAATGAAAACAGGGTCCTTCAATTCCCCATACAAAAAAGCACTTTTTATATCTAACTGCTCTATAATCCAATCCAATTTTACAGCCAAAGACAAAACAATACGAATAGTTGGCATTCGAGCCAAAGGAGCAAAAATATTTTCCTCAGTGTTTAAGTCCTGAAAACAACCCCTAGCAACCAACCTTGCCTTTTTAACATTCTTTCCTTGTACTTCTTTTTCTGTAAATATCCATTTAGAGTCTATTACTTTTTCATCCTCAGGTTTTTCGACTAATTCCCATGTATTATTTATATCAAGTACATGTAACTCTTCTTGCATAGCTTTTTCCCACAACAACCTGTCTGGACTATTTGGTATATCTGACACTCTCACAGGGATATTAGAGTCAAGTATACCTACTGCACCTAAAGCTATTTAAATTTAGATTTAGTTTATTGCATCCTTAGATCTTTTTTGTGTACATTTTTGCACAAAGATATCGGACAAGTCATATTTACAATATACAAACAAATGAATAAATTACTGAAGTTATACATTAAAAATTATACACTAAAAGAGCGAAATTCAAACATTTCTTGTCGGTTCAGGCTCGCACGTAGGCTCACGTCAGCATACTTCATAGTCTCCACATGTAAAAGAAAAGAAAAAAACAAGAGAAGGAACAGCATCTTAACCAGAATAAATATCTTAAATAAGTATCTACACTGTCATAGATCCACTCAAATACT
Organism: Medauroidea extradentata; assembly: GCA_003012365.1. Lineage (NCBI taxonomy): Eukaryota > Metazoa > Arthropoda > Insecta > Phasmatodea > Phasmatidae > Medauroidea > Medauroidea extradentata. The sequence goes on from PNEQ01055983.1 coordinate 11,839, forward strand.
CATCGACTGTGTAAAAAGCATTAATGATCAAGAAATCATTAAGGTGTTTTTTGAATATTTTTGTGTTAGCTAAACATGCATCTTGCAGGTGGCTGGGGAGTTTGTTGAACAACTTGCAAGCTGTGTATGAAGGACCTTTTTGATGTAAGGTCAAGTTGACAAGAGGCATGTGTAAAAGGTTTTTACTTCTAGTGTTATGGTTATGAAAACGTTCATTCGTGTGGAACAACTTCTGATTTTTAGAAATGAACTGTGAAACAAAATCATTAGAGGTTATGTAATCTTTCTGCCAGACTATTCCTTTTTGATCGTCTAACCTCTTCCACTTCTTTTTCATTTCATTCACTTTAATTACTGTTATTTTAATCACTACTAGGTTCTTCTAACTTTTCCTCCAAATCTACTTCTATTACCTCATGCTTAACACTCTCAATATCTACTACCTGAGGATAATCCTCCAAAAACTTTACATCCTGTGACAGAATGATTTTTCTTGTGTTTGGATCAAAAAATTTGTACGCATTTGATGCATACCCCACCATGTATACCTCACTACTTCTTTTATCAAGTTTTCCTAGCGATGGGCGGTTGTCTTTAATAAAAGCTCTACTTACAAACAACCGTATTTTGTTATAATCTACCTTCTGCCCATACCAGGTCTCTGCAGGTATAGGACCATCATACCTAGGGATCCTATTGTATAAATACGCTGCTGTCCTCACAGTCTCCCCCCACAGATATTTTGGCAGATCCCCTATCTAACACCGGGATTTCTCTAACAAGGTTCGATTCATTCTCTCACTCAAACCATTTAGCTGAGGTGTATAAGCAGGAGTGTACTCCAATTGAATCCCCTTCTTATAACATCACCTTCTGTAACGTGAGGAACAAAACTCACCCCCATTGTCACACCGTATCCGTAGCACCTTATAATTTTCTACTGAAAATTGTCTCTCTGTTGTTTTGACATAATGTTTCAAATTAACACTGGCTTCATCTTTAGTCTTTAATAGAAACACCATACAAAATCCTGAATATGTATATGTTGTGGTCTGAAAATAATTATAACCCTCACAAGTAGATGGTTTAATGAGACCACACAAATCACTGCAAATTATTTGTAAACAATATTTCCCTTTTGGACAGACATACTTAAAAGGTTGCCTAGACAACTTACTCTCAAGACATATTTTGCATTCTTTTATCCCTTCCATGCCTTTTATGCCTGTCACAGTTCCAAACTTTCTCATGGCCTCTAAATCAGGGTGTCCTAACCTCTCATGCCAGGTTATTTGGGAATACACTTCCCTTGTTCCCTTATTGATTTCCCCAGCTGAGCAAGCCAACTCAACAAGATAGAGTTTACCCACTCTGTATCCTACCAGGACAACCTGTTTCGACTTATTTCTTACTTTCATTTTTTCATAACTAAAAGTAGTTTGATATCCAGCTTCACATACCTTTGAAATTGCCAACAAATGATATCTTAAGTTACAAACAATCAAGACATTTGTAAAAATACACTTATCAAACACAATATCACCTCTTTCTGTTGCAACAAGTGCCTTACTTCCATCCGCTACTACAATAGCAACTGGTTCATCTAATGTTTTATGTTTGACACACATGGTCTATACTTCTCACTAACCATGTGCTCTGATGCTCCAGAATCACAAACAAAATTAACCACATTAAGATGTTCATTGTCACTCAGCAAAGATGTTGACTCGGTAAATACAAGATCATTACTCACTGTTTCTGCTGCAACAAATCCCCTGTGCATACGTCGTCCACGGCCAATCTTACCACCAGCTTTCTGTTTCCACTTCGGACAATTCCTCTTGAAATGCCCCTTCTCACCGCACTCGTAGCACGTCACCTACGACCGCCGCGCTGCAAACGAACAGCCAGGCTCTGGTGTTGAAGATGACAGCTCTTATATCGTCTCTGAAATGAAAATTTCTCGCAGTTCGCTCAGAGAGGCCTTAGATTTTTCTCAAATTGACTGTGCAATCGGCCCTAAGCCAACAAGCAATACATAATATTATTTGACAACTACAATACATATGTTGTGTAAGTACGGACGCTAATGAATTTAATATAATCGAAGACGCAGTAGTTTTCATAAGCTAAAATTAAAAATCATGTGGTAGCAATTAAATATGGAAAAAATGTTAAATTAAATGGGGCCAGTGTTACTAAGTTAGAACAGTGCTGGCTGAATCTAAAAATTTGGAACATGAATATTAGAAGTTTGGTGGAAAACAAAAATGAACTGGTAGTTAGTATGATGGCATACAAGCCAGACATAGTGTGCCTCCCTGAGACTCATGTTACTGGTGAAATAACAGATAGAGAGATATTTATTGATAATTATAACTGTGAAAGATGTAACTCTGCTTGTAGACATACCGGCGGGGTAATAATATACATTAACGCTATATATGAATATGGTGTAATTATTTCAACCATTAAAGAAAGTATGGTACGGTTATTAGCAATTAAGGTTAAATTAAAAGGTGATGCTGTCGTTCATGGTAGTCTGTATAGATCTCCTAGCTCGAATCAAAATGAATTTTTCTCTGGTATGAGGAATATTTGGACATGATTTTTTAGTAGAGATAGATGTGTACTTTTAGGTGATTTTAATATTAACTTGTTGAAAGATGACAGTATTAAAAAAAATTATAAGCATAGTTATTAGTTTCGGAATGTAACAGGTGATAAATACTCCAACTAGGATAACTTCTCAGAGTAGAACTTGCTTGATTTGGTTATTACAAACATTAAAATATATAGTTTCTGTTTATTGGATGGGTTGTGTATTACAGACCATGAAATAGTTGAAATTTTACTGGAAATGTGTCATAAGTTATCTAACCCAACTGATATAATTGTCAGACATTAAGGTGATGATTGGACAAGCATGAATGAGGCACTTGTGCATTGTTTTGTGCCAGTTGAAGGCAATGTAAACGTGTTAGCGTGTACCTTTGTAGATAATGTAGAATATTGTATTAAGGCTGAAGCCTCACTGAAAGTGCTGAATACTAAGAAACAAACCGTTCAGTATATTAATAGCACTTGGCAGCTCAGAATGAAAAAGAATGCAATGTACATGAAAGCTAAATTAACTGGGAATGAAGATAACTGGGTTGCACATAAAAAATTATGTAATAAATTTGTTCAGAATGCTAAGCTAAATAAAAAATCATATTATAACAGATGTATAGATGAAGCGAAAATAACCCCAAAAAGATGTGGAAAACATTGAAACAAATTATTAGTAATAAGTTTAATTGTAGGTATGATGTGGTAGCTAAAGAGGATGTAGCAAATGTGTTCAACAGTTATTATGTTAGCAGTATAAAGGAAATTGTTAACAGTATAGAAGTCAAAAATGAGGAAGTTTTTACAAATATTGGGATTTATGGAGGTGTAGGTACGGTAATGATGGTAAAATTAAAATATATTAGAATTGTTGTCAATAATTTGAAAGTGGGTACTAGAGTTGGCCGTTGTGTGTATGTTTCGAGCACTGTGCCGATACATTAAGGCGTATCGATGTCTCGAAATAGTGCCGTCAAGTTTTCGAAACAGTAATGTTTCGTTTGCTTCAGCAACTTGTTGTTTCAACAAGTTTGTTTCAAGCAGCACTGTCCCATTGTTCATAGTTTCATACTGTCTCAGTGCATCGTACGAGCGAATACGGTGTTCTGTTTTGAACATGGTTCTGAAACGGTAAATTTTCGGGAAACGTTGTGTTAATGAAACTTCGACAGGGGTTTTAGAATAGCTATTACTGATGTACCTAAATGGAGAAAATAGCATGAATCGTCATGAAACGTGACAAATTAATGAAAATATTAATGTTTTTCATATTAAAATTTTTTTATATATTTTGTTAAGTAACTTATTTCTATTGTTTTTGACAGTTTAACGAACAATATATTTTAAAAACTGGAACCTTTTAGGGCAAATTGTTAACATTTCAGAATTAAAGTATTATTTTGATGGTTTTGTATCGTAATAATTTACGTCTGATTCAATGGCCTTGGCAGTATCAACATAGCTAGAAAATATCTTTAGTAGTTACCAAAAGTGCCGTATGTACACAAAGTTTAAAAATATATTAATGATATATATTATCCTAAAATTTCACTAACAACCGCACTTTTCATCTTTTGAAGGTCTAAAGAGATGCTTCAGCTTTGATAAAAGTGTTTTCTACTGGAAATGGCAGATAGTTTGATATGCGACATACTTTGATAAAAGTGTTTTCTACTGGAAATGGCGGATATGCGAAATACTTAAAAAAATTGTAATTGTGCGGATTATGGACAAACATGGCGGTGTGTTATAAGAAAGTTTGCTTTATTTTTAGTATAAGTCCGAGACTACATTGTAGAATGTGTTGGCAACCAGTAGTTATATGAGAACTTTTATTTAGATACCTAATTAGACTTGGAAGTTATTCCATACTAACACATAGCATAATTATTAGGGTGTGAGTACGGGCTATTGCAAAATATTAAAATTAGGTGTATACACCTTTATAAAAGCAATACAAAATTTAATTTTCTGTATATTTTCACAGTTAACCAAGCACAGAAGTATTTTAACCAAGGGTATTTAATATGCTGTTTGAAATAATTCCAGGCACTTGTAATGAGTTAACATCTAGCAGCAAAGAAATGAATGAAACAAATATGTTTCAGCACAGCAAATAATACAAGACACTTTTTTATACAAGTGCTACATTGTTTCGAAACACTGTTTCAAAACATTTCACTGTGCCATTTCAAATGTTTCGAAACCGTAAACTGTTTCACTCTGCCAATCTCTAGTGGGTACTAATAGAGAGAACATAATTAGTGGAAAAGTTTTGAAATTAACTTTAGGTGTATATGAAAATAATTTGTTGCATTTGATTAATAAGTCTTTGATGGATGGTGTGTTCCTAAATAGTCCACTATTATTCCTAAAGTGCATAGTACTAAAAATGTTGATGAAGTTAGGCCTGTGAATATGCTTCTGGTGTATGAAGTGTTGTTGGAAAGAATTGTGTACCAACAAATATGTAAATTCATAGTTAAACAGCAATTCAGGACTTAATCCAAGATCTTATTTCAACAAGAGAGAAAGGTCTAGTTAGTGTGATTGTTTTTTTTATTATTATTTAAAAAGAGCCTTTGAAACTATTGACAGGCAGATCCTAGTAAAAAACTCCATGGAATGGGCTTTGAGGGGAGTGGTGTTAAAGTGGGTTGACAGTTACCTTAACAATCGATATCATCAAGTCAAATGTGGCAGTGAGGTTTCTAAACCACTTTTAAATGAATTTGGGGTACCACAGGGTTTAGTTTTAGGGCCGTTGCTTTTCAATTTATACAGTAATGATATTGGTTCAAGTGTTAGAAATACTAAGGCGAAATTGCACTCTTGTTAAAAACATGATTTTTGGACCTCTCAAAATGACTAAAACAGCTTTATTTTTTTAAACTGCTGCAACTTAGAAAATACCATCTGAATTCGTAAAGTACAAAATGAGATGCACGCGTTGACCTTTACTTCATGCTGTGAATACAGGCGATATTCTTCTCATCAAGTTTGGTATTATGACTCCTTCAGCTTCACAAGCACATTGTTTCAACTTTATACACTTACAAGGGACCTAGACAAATTGTTACAAAGTACAGGAAAATTCTAACAAGAGTAAATTTATAATGCAGAAGCAGTAAACGGAACCACAACATGTCAGCATTATATGTGGGAAAGTGTTAAATTGAGGGATAACTTTAAAATTACTATTTATGCTAGGTACCTAGTTATGAAATTTAAACACAGCCACCTTGTTAAATACAAAATAAGTCTCTCATCTAAATTACATTGAGAAAAAAATGTGTTTTCTAGGAGTTTACAGTCACATATTTTAAATTAGTGAAATTTCACACACAAACAAAAACAGTATTGTAGTGTTACATGTAATTGTATGTAAAAACTTCACATTTTCTTTGTTGCCACAAATACAGTCTGTTAAACAGTGGTTTCTAGAACATATGCCGTAGGAAGTTTTTTTTTGCAGTAGTAATTTAGGAGCTGTAATCAGATACATAAATTATATTAAACTATTTAACCAATTATAGTTAAGTGCGTGGCTATAAGATACCAACTGCATGCCAGCTACTAGAAGTACCAAAAAGCTTATGACACAAACTTCACAACTGGCAGCAGACTTTCAGTATGCTTGAATGATTTATAGCTGGATATTTTAAGTTTTGGTCATTACGATGGCGAATGTTCTTGGAAATGTTACAGTGTGTCATTCATTCCCAAATGGCACAGGTGGTGACATAAAAGTTGATACAGAGTTACAGGGTCAACAGCAAAATGCCTGCTCATGCCAGAAACATTTCACCAGTAATATTGTAGATGAGACCTCACAGCACATTATTTGCACGTACCAGAAACGTTACACTGGTAATGTTGCAGATTGGACATCACAGCACGTTATCTGCGTATGCCATAAACATTTTGCTGGTAATGTTGTAGATGGAACCTTACAGCATGTCATTTGCATATTCATAAATCACGCACCGGTAATGTTGTAGATGGACGTCACAGCACGTTGATGGATAGTATTTAACATGTCAATTTAAAATCTTTTCTTCAGACTCAATTTGCTGGTGATGTGCTGTTGGGACATGAAGACACAGTTTCCTCCGAGATCTGCAGGTGCAGACTGTCACATTTTGGAGTGTTAATTGACTGTGTAAGTTATTAAGTGGGCCATCTATGTTCCGGCTATGCTTAGGTACGTTTATTAATAACATTCAACAGCACCATTCATGCCCGCGTACCAGTATCACTGCCATGATCATCTCACTGGTGGTGTCAACCTCCAACCACACAATTCCATGACACAGACTATGCTTCTTCTGACATTGCCTACCTAGAGCATTTTGAAGTTGTAGGCACATCTCTAGCACATGTGATGTGCTTGGTGTATGCACATAACATTGCTGTGCTGTCTTTTTTAATTTATAAAGATTTATAATTTAATATAGTATTTATCCTGTTGTGCAAGGTCTAGTTAGTCACAATGCATTACACATACAGTTATCCCTTGTCTAACCATAATACAAATCCTAACAGAAAAACAAGTGTTGTTATGGCACCGAATATGAAGCAAATACCCACACCACAAGCTACTATGATACTAGTGTGTCACTTCATTAACTGTAGAAGCACATATATTAGTTATTGTATAGTAGGTATAACTTCCCCTTATGTTGCTGTGTAATGCTTAAACTACTAAATTAAAGAAACAATTATTTCGGTAAAAAATTGGGACATTAGGCGGACAATTGTACGTTATAAATACTGAACTAAAGAATAATAAGATATTTTTAAAAAAGTATATTGAAAGGTGTAAAAAAAATTGATACTGTAGGCTATGCTTAAAGAACGCTTATTAAGAGAAAGGTTTGCAGGACTGGTAAGTATGATGTGAAGCAAAGACTTGAGCAGTGAAACATAGTGGCCAGAGAAATAGGAACACCCCAAAAGAACCTACCAATCAACAACAACAACAAAGTTGCTAAAATTAAAGTTTGACAACATCACAGATGAAACCTGTTCACCACTGTAGAATTTTACTATGTAGCCTATATCACAACTTTGAGAGAAGGAATTGAAAATCCAGTTGTCATAGTCATATTTTCTCACCGATTGTTAAAACAATTTTTGTGACACACAAGTTTAAACATTTAAATTCTTCACTGCCTAGTTGCTTTTATTAAAGTCCTGTCTCAGCGGTTTCTAAAAATTATGTTTACAGTATATGGTGAACTTATACTTACAACATTTTCATAGTTATTCCTGTTAATTTTCCTCCCTATACAGAACTGGAGAGAATGCTGACGATTTCATTGAGATGAAATATATATGATGTCATCCAGAATGCTTTCAGGCAAAAATAACTGAATTGCTACATTCATAATATCATAAAAATTCTGATTATACACAGGAAATGATATGATAACTATCTTTGGATAGCATCTCTTGCTGCAAGATTCCACTAAATTTGACAAAATGAATTGAAAGCAGTTACTTTAATAGCGGCAGCCAATATTTTCCACTAACTTTATTCTTTCATTGCTTTCACTGTTTTTTTTAAAGAAAATCTGTTGACTTAAACCACATGTACTATTTACTGGAGGTATATAGCACTGCACTTAAACCCACTTTGCTACTACTTGTACATATCTAAGTGTAAATTTTTAATACATGCTTACTAAATTCTCTATTTGACAATAGTCTTTTATCAGATCTGAAAAGTAAAAACAGAAAAACCTGGATAAACACACAGCTCCAATAAAATATTTTGAGAACCAATTATTTAATTTTGTATATACAGTGAGTACTAACATTCCAGGCAAGTTAAAAAGTAAAATTTAAGAGCATTTGACTGTTAAGGGCGTGGTCTACTGCAATTTTCATCACCATTTTTATTTTTTATTTGTATCAGATATTTTTTTCTTTATTTTAGACAAAAAATGTGACTAAATTTGGCTCTTATGAAATTTTTTTACCTCTCATAGTTTACGCATAATGGCTTGTTAAAGTCATATTTTGCATGTTTCCGTTTTAACGACTACACTAAAACCAACTGATATACCTAACTTTAAAAAATCACAGTGGATAAAGACATTGCAGGCTACAATCACATGCTCATGAAATTAAAGAATAATAATTACCTGAATTAAAAAAATATGCTGAAACTGAAAATAAAAATTTTAAAAATTCTGTATTTTTTAAAAATACAAATAATTTTTATTTTTTAATTTTATGAGCATGTCGTTGTAGCCTGCAATGTCTTTATCAACTGTGATTTTTTTGTGTTTGGTGTTGCAGTTGGTTTTAGCGTAGTCGTTAAAACGGAAACATGCAAAATATGACTTTAACAAGCCATTACGCGAAAACTATGAGAAATAAAGAAATTTCATAAGAGCCAAATTTAGTCATATTTTGTGTCTAAAATAAGAAAAAAATATCTGGTACAAATAAAAAATAAAATAATGATGATGAAAATTGCGGTTTACCGCGCCCTTAAGTAGAGTAGGCCCTGTAGCAACTATGATATTTTTCTTCATTGCCAAATTTATGGCGGATACGTTACCTTGTCACTTTAAAAATGTCTATAGTAAGTTTTACTACCATTAATTCATTTCCTTTCTGGTAGGTTTTTTATTGAATCAGTAAATGAAATTAGATAAAAAATATATTTATTAGCTTCCATTAATTCCATTGCACATTGGATTACGTTGTTGGTCAAATTGAACACTTCAAAATTCAAAATAATAAACAATACAACATAGAAGGTTGCACAAAATTCCAACAATTCCACAAACTGTACATGGATTAGAAAATTCATTGACACAAAATTAAACCAGTAAAATTACTTGAGTGTGCTGAGTGGTATATTGGGAACCACTCTTTAAAAATGTTTGCCCTACTTTAAACTAATTTGCATAATTCTATGTTTCTGAAAAACATGTAAACAACAGGTGACTACTTTTGAGTCTCATCATATACAATTTACTTTTTTTACTATACTGCAATAGAAATTTTTAAAACGAAGACAGTTCAGTTGTGTTGGAGCACATTTGCCTGACTTGTGCTGGCCACACCATAACTTTCCTGCATTGCATCTTCTTGATAATGGCTTGATATCAGCCCATTCCCATAACCTTCTTCTGTTTTGGCAAGCAGGCTAAAATACAGATAGCTGAGAAGATCCTGTACAAAAGGAAGCCAGAGGTGTCCAGCCACGTGATTTACTGCAACCTAAAAAAATAGTAATAATTTAGTTAAGATGTGTTTTAGAGGTAAGGTGTCAACTGATTTAAAGACATTTTACCTCATTGTATAATTGAAACTATTATTTGCACAGCTACTGGGGAGGAGACTCTTTAAGTGGGGAAAACACTGTTGAGATATTATAAACACATCTCTCCCAAAACTCACGCCATTCTGTTTTTGTACAGTACTTCTTTTTTAAACTGTGTCAACTGAAATTGTGCGCTGATAAAGTACTAGTTTTAAGTGTATCATGTCTTGAAACTACCCCTCAATCTACCTAATGTGATTATAAAAAAATATTATGTAACTTAAAAATGGTTGCTCACATATCAAACATGATAAAGTGGAACCTTTGTATCTACTACAAATTTATGAGGACAAAGAAGTTTTCTACCCACAATGCAAGTACAATATTTATAAAACATACTGCTTGTGTAGAGTAAGTATGTATATACAATTACATCACCACTCATATAGGGCATGGCTTCTCTAAAAGCAAAGAAATCTTGTTTTAAAGATAACAGTGCAATTACAGTCCTATAATTGTGTCATACCATGTTTAAATTTATTTAATAGTGGTTCAATTACCCAGCAATTACATATCTGTGGGCAATCTCGTTACTTCCTCGAGGCAAATCTTCTACCTCAGCCTCAATTTATTTTGCGCTGTAACGTATAGCAGGGCCAATGTGTGGTTGTTTCTTACCATTACTGCACACAATGTTATATTATAATACTAATGTGGCTCACTGGCTGCGGATGGGAGGGGGACACGGTCCCCCACCTATATAATGGGGGAGGGACAGGAAAGATATTTCTCCCATCCCTAATCTACATTCAATAATAAAAGTAGTTACTTTACTCTTAAATCAAGGTAATTAGAAGTTTTGAATGAATGGAAAAGGCATTAGTAATACTTTATCAATGAAGATAATAGATTGGGTCTTGAGAGACAGTCAACCACAAATATTTCCAGTTGTCTTGGAAGTTGCTGTGCTTAGAGTTTTCATAACCTAGAATTACCAGTGAAAGAGTAAATCATGTATTTTTTATGAGTTAATACAGAATGTAATTGCTCTTCCAGAGTATTATGTAATTCAGAATGTGCCTATTTAAATAAACTGTTACATCAATGAACAAGTATTACAATTCACACAGATATGTGTGTTCTAAAATTTTACCTGCTACGTAGTATGTTTTTGCCATATATACCAAGCCAAATGAAGGTAGTTGGTGCCCTCCCAGGTCCCAGACCTTTATAACAGAAATAATTAATTCATACAAAATATTTAGAATCACTCTACTAAATGTTGAAATTTGTGCTATGTCGCCTTAAGGTGTAGTACTTCTTAGAAGAAGTATGTTTATTAAAATCAACTTACTTAATAAAAAACTAGTTACTTAATTTTTGCACCAGAGACAAACGAAGTTACATGAATAGATCATAATTTTTGATGTTTGAGGGTTGGAGTGGTCAAAATCGGTTTATAAATTCTGAAAACATGTATTAACTTGCCCATCTCAGGGCGTGATGGTTCGGTGGCGTGCCTCTCCTTCCTCCGGCGAGACGAAGAGGCAATGTTAATACTGCCGAGGACTTAGGTGCGGGGCAGACTCAAACGGAAAACACCTGAGGACACTATTCAAGGGTTGTGTCTCACGACCCTTTCTGTAAGACCTATACAAAGGCCAGCTCCTACCACGTAGATAGATACATGTACTCTGACTATGCAGGTATCACATGATTGATTAGCTAGAATGAAATTGATGAAACACTATGTACTGTACAAAGTACAGTCTCTAACGGCACTAGGCACAACGTCTTTCCCCTCACAGCACCGAACAACAACTCCCTATGTTACTGCTGATGCTATCACCTTCTGGAAGGGCTGGCGGTGGAGGACACTGCTGAAGAGCAAGATTGGGCTGACATCCAAGGTCAGTGACCTGGTACGACAGTGTTAAAGAAGCAGTTATTACAGTTTAAACCACACAAATCAATACTGGGTGCAATACTTTATTTACTTCACAATGCTATAATAAGACAGCATGACATAAAAGCCTAGTTTGTCTGCATAACCATGGTACAGTAAACATCACAAATTAAGAAAATGAAAGGAACGATCTAATGAAACTAATTAAATTGTACCCTCTTGCATGAAAACTCTGTCACCCCCATTGTGGTAACAGTCTGTATTTTAGTAAACTCATGGCAACATTCACAGGTGGTGATGTATTGTTCTACACCAATTGACACAGATGGGGTAACTTTCCGGACATGTTAGTTTAATTCTTTGTTCTCTTTTGAAATTTGAAATAAAAGTAGAAACTCTCACAAATCCTTTGCTGTACCTTGACTACTTCCAAAAATAAGTTCTTCTAATTTTGCAAATAATATTAATCCACTCCATTACGTATGCTGCTAAAAGAGGCTAAAAAATCTTCCTTCGCATGTTTATTTATTTTAGCCATCGTTCATTAAGTCACCAATTGATTTTCCAGTGCTTGTAAACTGAATCCACTAAAATTACCAGTCAATGGAACCGACAGGATACATTGATTGGCAAAAGTTCGACATTACTGCAGAGTTTCTGTACATTATGTGTACACTGGTTGATACATTGTTAAGTTTCCAAAAATGTTAAATAATATTTAAAACTGTTTTCAATTTTACTTGCTCAGTAACATTTCTAATGTGTATGCAAGATTTATAATAGAACTGTTAGCTACATTAATCTGTGTTATTTTGACGAGGCGGGACTGGTGGTTAGGTATTAAATTCCACCGGAAAGCATCGGCAAAGTGAAGCCAGGTAGCGTGAGCCCGTTATTAGAGAATGGACACTCAGAGTGAGAGACAGAGACACTATTTTACAGGGCCATGTGGCAGACCGCCGTGGCGTGGTAGTAACACTCCCCCCTCGTCGTCGATACTTATGCAGGGGAATCGTTTGGCGTTCCCCACATCCATAGCAACACTCTGGGTAGTATGGGTTGAAGGGTCTCGCACCCTGAAGGCGTAAAGTGGCAAGCCAATAAAGTACGTACCTCAATGAAATCCGTATTTATTGTATAACACCATACTCTGTACAAGCTCCAATAATGGTGGTGCGCAAAGCGGACCCGGTCCTAGCCCCGACCAGTGGGCTACACGGTATTGTAAACACCATGTGGGTGATGGATTATTTACTTTAAGCCCCTGGTCAGTTGAGTTGCAGGGTCGAGGGGCACCTCCGGGCCAATGAAAAGAAAAATTAACGGTTCCGAGATTTAAAATGAAGCTATTGGTATATTAGTGATTGTGCAAAAGTCTTGAAAGGCAGGGAGTGACGCGTCCGACTGCCTTGTTCAGCCGCTTAGTGCCATCTGACGATTCCTTCCTGCGCCGGTGACCTCGACGGCCGAGCGCGGAAAGCAACACCGAAAAACAAATTACACTACAAAACAAAGGGGCGAAGGCCCAGAACACTTGAAAAATACGAACTTGCGGATTAGCGTCCCAAATTTGATTTGTGGGAAAGGTTTTGTGATTTTCAGTTACTCATGAATTTACTATGTTTTTAAGTTATGTGGCACATAGGAAAACTGACAACATTAAAATTATTTAAGCACTTACTTAGACACAAAACAAAACTGTTTTAAACTGGAATGAAATTAAAGAAAAGCAGTTGCAAAATTAACATGAAAATAATTGGCCGGTAAAGTTGGCTGCGTGGACGAGTCCTACTTGCCTACAAGACGCAGGGGTGTTTCTGCCGTTTTCGAGGTTAATAATGAAAAAGTATTAATTAGGAATTTTAATTACACAACAAGGTTACCCCTGGCCATTAAACACTGCTACCTCTTGGTGGTGTTACCCAAGTTAACAGAGTTAGCACGGAAGTGCTGGAAACTACACGTGTTTACAAAAAGCTGATTTACTAGGGTTTCCGTCAACAGGGCACTTTGCTACCAATAAACGGTAGTGCTCATAAAGTGGTGCACATACTGTATGCACTCGACGTTGCAGGGCGGCGTCGGGTGTACATACTGTATGCACTCGACGTTGCAGGGCGGCGTCTAGGCACCCCTGCCTCTTGCGTGTACGTTATCGGTCGCTTTCCCGTATGTGCCAGTGGTACTGCAACCTCTGTCGTTCCGTAATCATGGGCGTGGTGCGCACGACGGACTTAGTTGGAAGAGTAGTGCGGCAGTTGCGCGTCAATTTATAAGTGTCAATAATAATGAACTTACCTCGCAAAATTACAATCACTAAGCAGCACATAGTGGCTCATAACTGCATCTTTGAATATTCTCCTAATGCTTAAAATTTTTCAGTAGGAAGCACCTGGCCATCTTGCAGCAATCCGTTTCTGTGCCTAAGACATTAGGCCTACATTAAACATAAATAATACTTTTTATAACACTATCCATTACTAATACATTAGAAAACCTGTAACTTAGGGTTTGCTTAGTGATATTTCTCTCTTGCTTCTTTACCTCAACCTTACTTCTAAACTACAAATTAGCCCCAAGGAAAGGCACATTTGCTAGGCGAGGACAAAAATTATGATGCAGTAATGCATAGCTTACACATGTTTTGCAGGATTGCTGAATATTAACACTTTCGCTGAAGTTGACTTTTAAAGTGCTCCTGTTATGTAATCCTGAAACTAATGTAACCAACTCTTACAAAGTTACTACACCTTAAAATGTACAAATTCTTCGAAATTAGGTTATAAGTAATAATTAGAAAACTACAGATTATTATCGTTAAGATTTTTACACTAAGGGCCAATGTAAGGGTCAAAATTATCAGCAGATTTTCTTTTATTGCCTGCAGTTAAATATGTGTGATTACGAATTAAACAAGACACTTATGTGTAGGCCTATATTTTTAAATTTTTATATTTTCACATTAATACAGTACTGTATCTTGAATACAAACATTGACTTAGGTGATTTTTATTCTCTCAGAAATTTTTCTGTTACCTAAATATTAAGGAAAAGTATGCATCAGTGGTCAGATTTGGCTACTATACAATGCAATTACAAAAAGGTAATAGTGAAGGGTGGTAAGTGAATGAAATGTTCACCCAACTTGAAAGTCATAGGCAATATTTATAGAACTTAGGCATACAGTTGGGAGTATCTGCGCATTTGATAAGTGACCCAATCATAATTGGCTCATGTTCAATATGCTTTCTAAGGTAGCACAATCATCATTAGGCTAACCCTGGGATGTCCGAGCAGGAGCTCCCTGAGATGTCCGAGCAGGAGCTCCCTGGGATGTCCGAGCAGGAGCTCCCTGGGATGTCCGAGCAGGAGCTCCCTGGGATGTCCGAGCAGATACTCCCTGGGATGTCCGAGCAGGAGCTCCCACAGATGTAGTGGATTTCTAGGCAAGTTCCTAATATGACCACCAGATAGCTCACGATATTATTTAAATATACATGAGGTTTGTTGCAATTAATTTAGTAGATAATTCATAAAATTAATATATGTCTTAAGAAATTGGTAAATGTATTAATTTCGACACACATATTTTATTTTCACTGGTAGACTTTTGGAAGTTGAAGCATTAAAAATGTTATTACAGATGAATTGTTTATTCAAAAGATTTACATTTATTTTCTTTTGTGTTGAAAACTAAACTTTTACTTTTGCTGCTGGAAGGAGCTGCTGGGTATGTCCCAGGGATGCATTTAATACAGGTCCTAGGAGGCTCCTAGGGATGTCCCAGTGATGTGTTTAATACTGGTCCCAGGGATCTCCTAGGGATGTCCTGGGGATTCATATAATGCAGATCCCAGAGAGCTCCTGAGGATGTCTTGGGGATGTGTTTATTACAGATCCCAGGGAGCTCCTAGGGATGTCCCAGGGATGTGTATGCCAGACATCCTAGGGATGTCCGTAGGTAGTACTTTTCCATGAACTTTTCCTACATAAAAAGGACTTGAAATGAACTTTCCTAGGATGCCCTAGGGACGACAGTTCCCACATCCTATGGACGTCCTCAGGATGTCTGTTGTCTGTGTGCTGGTAGGGAATAACCACAGCATAGACCTAATATCATTCATTCGAAATAAGTTCATAGTTTACTATGTACACCCACTACGAAACTAGACTACATTATTGCTAGTCTGTTCTGAGGCATGTAACCTACTCCTCACTCACATATTAATACCCTCTTAAACTTTCCGACCCACAGTCCCCGACTACTTCGTCAAAAGTAAATTCCACCCCCTCACCCAACTTGTAAGTGTTGATTGCCTAGCCTGTTCTGCCCCTTCATCATCTGAATATTCTAGCTCTTATTCACTCTTACTTTCTAATTTGCTTTAGTTTGCAGACCTAACTTACCTCTGGATCCCTCACCATGCGCCGCCTTATATATCCTGAGCGGCGTAGGCAGCCGATACTTAGGTCAGCGAGAGGGTGGAATTTACTTGAAGAGGAGTTGGTGGTCATGAGAGTGGTTGGAATGTTTAGGAGGAAATTGGTAGGGTATTAAGGAGGAGGTTACAGTTTGCCACTAGCAGGTGTCCAAATGCGCGTTGCTGTTGTTACTACTACTGACACCCTTTCCTCTCCTCTCCTTCAACAAGTTCCACCCCAGTTTCTTCAATATCGCACAAATTAGGAGACTTGACTTAAGTTGCCTCGTGTGTCTAAAAATGGTGAAAAGATGGAATGTTTCATACATATCTGTTAATATTATCCAAGAAAGCATTGTTGTAACCTAATTTTATAAGTGTAAACATATGCCTACAATTTTCAGGACTATAAATACCATTACATTTGAATGTACTGAACCATGTTATTTATATCAGTAGAAAACTATTTATTGAGCCCTAGAATGCGATTAGGCTGTGGACGACTGTATTTATTGCTTACTATGATTGAGCAAATTGTATTGCCTACTCTGACACTGTGCAGTCTGAATCACATACTATGCGGTACAACAGAGATTAAACCCTCATAAAATGTTTTAAAAAGTAATTAATAGCTCATCACAAAGCATATTTTAAAAACACTGCAGTCGTGTTATGTTATTAAAGGTTGGTCAATTGCCACATTGACATGCATGCAATGCCTGTTCTACGTTACTTTACACATCAACGAATATATTATGTACAATCAAGTATTATGTTATTGATAGGAAAAGAGTTCTGTTCCAGCTGCCATAGTGTGCACATCGTGCTCGCTGCCAATCAGTCTACCACACCTTCTGCTGTCTACTGTCCCCCGTCTGTGTGCCTGATACGTAACCGTGCCAACGAAAGTACACAGTGCAGGGAGGTAAATATTGCTTCAGGCCGGGTAGGCATTTAGCCAGTTAGCCTGTTAATTTATTAATTAGGCAGGCTTGCAAGTGCTTGGCAACCCGGGATTTTGAAAGGTTTCCATCTGCTGCTGTTTTCATAGCACCAGACAACTCTTCATTAGCTCTTTTATTGTTGGATTAGTGCTAGTTTAGGGTATACTACTCGTATTAGCCTTGTTTACTACTAGTATCTCCACCCCCTCGGGTGTCCCACCCAGAGCCATGGCAGGCTCACTAGACCCCCCCCCCCCCAACGAGGCGAAAAAACGCCGCAAGGAGCCGGACAATGAGCCGGAGTGCAATCAAGTGATGGACTCAGGGTCTACACAACCCCCTCATGCATCGGGAGCCCAGACCGCCCCCCTCCCCGCCCCGAAAACCAGATATACGCCCTATAACTGTATATCACACACAGTCTTGCACCTACGAGACTGTAGTGCGCCAGTTTAGGTCCCGGCTGCTAGAATCAACCAAGAATCGAGTTGTTCCACAGGGCGCAGAGTACCTGCCAGCCTCGCTCTCTGACTACCAGAGAGCGATCGCCATTCTGGAGGAACTGAAGGTAGGCGTCAGTGTCCTCACGCCTCGCAGCGAACTGCCCCTGAAAGTCGCTATTAAGTGGCTATAGAAATCTCTGCCACCAGCCTTCATCAGGGAAGAACTGGAAGCTCTGGGCTACCAACCAATATTAGTGGAGCCAGAGTTCTCACTGCGGGACCGCCAGCCCCTGCATATGTTCGTTGTTGAGCACTGTGTTTGATGTACGTTCTCTCTGTGGCCTGCTGGTCAAAGTAGAATAGTACCAACGCCCCCCAGGTCCCCCCAGTGTGCAAACTGCCAGAGATTCGAGCACTCCAGCAAGGTGTGCCATGCCCCGCCCCGCTGTAGGCTGTGTGCCAAAAACCACGCAACAACAGCCTACAACATGGAGGATCGCGATGATCGCTCCAAGCGAATCTGCGCAGGATGTGGTGGCAGCCATGCAGCAAACTACCGCGGCTGTCAGGCTTATAAAATGGAGAAGTGGCATTTCCTCCCGCAAGAGGAGCGTAGGAAACGCCAACAGCAAAGCAAGATGGACTTGCAACCCCCAAGCAGTTCTCCCGCCCTACCTCCACAGCTTGGAAACAACCACCTCCAAACCCTGAGGGATAGGTCCCGGTTCAGAGACAAAATCGCCGCATCCCCCAACAAAATTTTGTGCCGGGATATGTGCCAGTACCTACTGGCAACAAGTACAGCGCCCTCAACATGCAGGGGTTCTCTGAAGTAGATTTTCCCGCCCTCGCAAATCCCCACAGGCCTAGGGGCCAGCGCCCTCAGCAGTCGGGGCAAAAATGCAAAATGTCAAGCAACACTCCGAAAAAAGGAGTACAAAATACAGCTGGCTCTCGCCTCACGAGCGCCCAGCAGCAGACTGCCAAGCAGGCTGCCCCCACCCCGCTCCAGGTGCCGCGCCAGGATAGGCCGGAGTGCCTGGCCAATCAAGAGCAAGCAGCCCAGAGCTAGACTATAAATGCTCAAAAAATCGCCGGACATCCCAAACGCGAGAATCGAGTCAGAGACTTTAGATGAATTAGATTCAGACCACTTTCCGGTTTTAATTAAAGTTACTTTAAATACGCACAGAAACAATAACCCGTTCCAAACTAAAATCCCTCAAACAAACTGGGAAAATTTTAGATCAGACTTAACACAAAAACTAACAGAAATACCAGTAATAAATGACAGTGA